>CBVK0100189158.1:0-14046 GCA_900067695.1 Picea abies | reverse complement strand
ATGGTGTACCTCAGTCATTCATGATCAGTGCCATGCATTCATGCAATGCTGTTGATATCTATCAAATCCATTCTTTGGCCAACGCTTTCTCATCTCAAGCGTAAACATAATCATCAGTTAAAAAACGTGAATCCCTCACTTCAAACATCAACAACATCGTCAGTAGAAAAAAATGTGAATCACTCACTTTAAAAATACTGACCTGTCTCCTCAAATCAGATTATTTGTATTTACGTACAACTATGCCCTCCACAGTGGGAAGGTGTGTATGATAAACCAGGGTTCAGTTGGAGTTTTGCAGTGGTGATTCGAGTGTTGAAAGAGAATGACAAGTAGTTCTAGAATCAAGATTGAGAAGTTCAATGGTCAAAACTTTGAGTTATAGAATCAATATGGAGGACCTTCTTGTAGACAAAGAATAATGGATTGTTGTGGATCATGGTACACAAACTACCATTACTCAATTTACTGGTATGTTCAAAGAATATTGGGAGAATCTAGATAGAAGAGAAATGAGTATGATTTGACTTTGCTTGGAAAATTCGGTGTTATTCAATGTGTCAGGAGAATCTATGACCAAGAAACTATGGGAAACATTCAAGAATTTGTATTAGTCAAAGTCCTTGGTAAACAAGTTGTTTCTTCAAAGTAAGTTGTAGCATCATAGGATGCAAGATGGAGATTATGTGACAGAGTATCTAAATGCTTTCAATACTTTTGTAAGTCAACCTATCTCTGTTAATAAGATTTCAAAAGAAGATAAGTGTATTGCTTTGTTATGTTCTTTGCTAGACTCTTGGGATAATCAAGTTGTAGAAATCGGTAGTACCACTCAATCTGCATTAAAGTATGAGGATGTAGTTTCATCCTTATTATCGGAAGAGATGAGGAAAAAAAACATGGATAGTCATAGCATAGATGCTTTATCTATAAGAGGTTTTTCCCAAGATCGGAATAAAAATAAGTCTTTGGGGGGGTATCTAAATCTAAAGGTATATCAAAATCCCCAGGAAAATATTTGAGGAAATGATGGAAATGTGGTAAAGTTTGTAATTATAAGAAACATTGCATGTCTAAGAATGTTGATAAAGCAAATGGATATGATGATGCCTCTTCCACAGAGGCAAAAAACTCCACAGAAGAACGAGGTGATGTTTACATGACATCTACAGGTACACATGTAGATCTTGATGTATGGTTGATCAACTCAAATGCATCATTTCATATGAATCCTAACAGGGAGTGGTTAAGTGAATATGGAAAGTATGATGGTGGTGATGTCGCCCCAAGAGATGACTTGACAACCAAAATCATGGGATGTGGAAGGGTTAAGTTGTTGTTGAAATATGGAAGGATTAGAAATCTCCCTAGAGTTCTGCACATTCTAGATCTAGCCAGGAGCCTAATATATGTAAGTAATTTGGATGATGCAAATGTGGATACTTTATTGGGAAAGGGAACTTGCAAGATGGTACGAGGAACAATGGTGTTGATGAGGGGATTTTGGTGTGGAACTCTGTACAAGTTATTGGGAAGCACTTATATTGATGGGTGTAACAATTATATTGTCCATGAGCAGAGAAATATAGAACATATGTGCCATACTAGCCCTGTAAAGAAGACCATGTTGTGGGATCAAAGACTGGGACATATTGGAGAAAAGGGCCCTCAAACACTACATTGTAAAGTTATGGTTGGAGGTGTGTCTAATTTCTTCATGTATTTTGATTTATGTGAAAATTGCATATATGGTAAACAAAACTGAGTAATATTCCCATCTAGTGCTACAAGAGCAAAGGATATCTTAGAGTTGATACACAGTGATCTTTTTGGACCTATGCTTGTTCCATCAATAGGTAAATTTGTGTATTATGTTTTATCCATAGATTATTTCTTAAGGAAAACATGGATTTATTTTATTTGGAATAAATATGAGGTATTTGATGAATTCAAAGAGTTTAAGTCCCTAGTAGAAAATCAGACGAAGAAGAAAATAAAGGTGTTGAGGATAGATAATGGTGGAGAATAATGTGGGAATGAATTTCAAGAGTTATGTAAGAAGTTCATTATAGCAAGGTAGAAGACTACTCCATACACACTTCAACATAATGGGGTTTCAGAATGTATGAATAATATGTTGATAGAAAAATCAAGGAGGATGCTCAGTGGTGTTGGGTTAAGACAAGGATTATAGGCAGAGGTAGTGCGTACTGCAAGTTGCTTGGTAAATATATCACCCTCATCATTTTTTATAGAAAAAAAACCACATGAGGTATGGACTAGTAAGAAACTCTCTCTTTGACATCTCAGAGTATTTGGTTGTGATGCTTATGTACATGGTCCAAAGAAAAACAAGAGTAAGCTGGATAATAAAGTTGAAAAGTGTATCTTTATTGGTTATAAAGATGGTATGAAATATTATAAGATTTGGAACCCAAAAACTAGCAAGATTGTTTATAGTTGGCATGTTGTCAATTAGAGAAGGTAAAGATGTTCCTAAACAAGAATTCCTACCAAGGAAAGAAGAACCTAAGTAAAGAGAGTTTGACTTGGATGATGCAAAATCTGAATCAATGAAAGACGATGAATAATAAGAAGAAGAACCTCATATTCTAGTGTTGAGGAGATCAATGAGGGAAAGAAGACAACCATAAAGGTATACTTCACCTTGTTTTGTACTAATTTTTCTTTATCTATTATTGATGATAATCTCAGAACTTTTAAGGAAGTAGTGAATTCAGAGGATAGTAAACTCTAGAAGAAGTCCATGGTTGAAGATATGGATGCCTTGGTTAAGAATGAGGCATGTGATCCAGTTGAGATGGCAACTAGAAGAAAGGCCATTGGCAACAAATGGGTGTTTAAGAAGAAGTCAAATACAAAAGGAAAAGTGGAGAAATACAAAGCTCAATTAGTAGAAAAATGTTATTCCCAAGTAGAGGGAATTGACTTTGGTGAAACATTTTGTCCTATTTCCAGGTTAACTTCTATTAGATTTATTTTATCTGTCATTTCTACTTTTGATTTTGAAGTAGAAAAGATGGATGCGAAGACAACATTACCACATGGGGATTTGGAAGAATAAATATACATGAAGAAACAAGAAGGATTTGAAGTGAAGGTAAAAAAGAGTTGATTTGTAAGCTAAATAATTCACTATATGGTCTGAACAAATCACGTAGGATGTGGTACCAAAAGTTTGATGCATACATCCTCAGATCGAGATTTGTGATAAGAAGGGTTGATCACTATGTATATTCCAAGTAGGTTGGTAATGAATTCATTTATGTAGTGTTGTATGTCGATGACATGTTTCTAGCAGGAAATAACATAGATGTTATCAAGGAGGTCAAATCCTAGTTATCCTCCAAACTTGACATGGCATGCAAACGATAAACTCCGGTTGAATCATAGAAAATATGTTGAGACACTATTGTATAGGTTTAATATTCAGGAAAGTAAATTGGTCAAGGTTCCTAATCCTGTAGGCGTAAATTTATCTGCATATCAGTGTCCCAAGACATAGGAAGAGGAAGAGAACATGTCCCATGTTCCATATGGTAGTATGGTTGGAAGTTTGATGTATGAAGTGGTAAGTAATATATCGTACATTACACATACAGTCGGAGTTTTGAGCAGATATATGTCAAAAACATGGAAGGAAAATTGGACAACAATAAAGAGGGTTTTCAGGTATTTTCATTGAACTTATAGTTATGAATTGTGCTACCAATGAATACCAATATTGGTCAGTGTGTTGGACATACATGGGTTTGTCGATGTAGACTAGGTTGGAGATATGGATTGTAGAAGATCAACATGTGGGTACGTGTTTAACCTATTTGGAGGAGAAATCAGTTGGCTAAGAAAAATATAGGTTTTAGTGGTACTCTCAACTACATAAGTTGAATACATGGAAATTACTCATGAATGCAAGGAAGCAATATGATTACAATGATTGTGTTTAGGTATCATTTCAGTACAAAAATATATAAGGACAGATTGTGATAGTCAAAGTGCAATCTTCCTGGACAAAAATATATAAGGACAGATTGTGATAGTCAAAGTGCAATCTTCCTGGCAAAGAAGCCAACTTATCATTCAAAGGCAAATCATGTTGATGTTCAATATCACTTTGTGAGAGACATGGTTAAAGAAAAGAAGGTGTTTCTGGAGAAGGTTGACACTTTGAAGAATGTTGCAAATTCATTGACAAAGTCTGTGAGCATCGCTAAGTTCTCCTGATGTAGAGAAAAAATGGAAAGTTTTGCCATGGATTATTAACTATGGAATCATGTGACCCCTTGTATGCAAAGTAAACAACAAGTGGGAGAATGTTGGTTATATGTTATATTATTTTCGTGTGTGTGTTTGGGTGTGTCATATTTGATGACAACATATGATGATCCCATCACCAGATTTGTGTATCTGTGCGTAGAGGACTTATGTTTGAGGGATTGTAGGGGGGGAGGCAGGATTCACCCCCCTTCCTAGGTGAAACCTTTGAGTCCGGGCGCTAGCCCAGAGCTAACAGGAATTGGGGAAGCACCTCAAAATTTGTTTGGGGTGGTTTTTGCTATTTTAGCATTTTTCACTATTTTTATGTTTTCTAAATTAATCTTGTATTAAGGGATTAGGGTTTTGGTAGTTGCAAAATACCTAAAATATTTTATATATTGTATTATGAATGGTGAAATTAATACAACTAAGAGTTGATAGGTGTGACACTAAGGAAGGTTGGTTTTCTCCTGATTAAGGGTTTCCAATACAAATCTTTGTGTACTATGTGTATGAGCCATTGATTAATTTATGTTTTTCTTAAAAAATTGTATGAATTGATTTACTTCATAGGTCTAAAACATACACATACCAACTTTGGATTTACGAAATGCTGAGAGAGATAAAATTCCTTGAGGTGAAAACCTATTTTAGAGTACACAACATGAGGAGTTTTGCACCTAGAAGGCTTTGAACCCTTTTAGCACTTGATTGATCTAGATTTGAGATGTATCTACTCTGGCTCTAGTTATGTATCTACTTTGGTTCCAATTGCAAGGAATTGCAACAAAAAATTAGTTGATCATTATTATTATTATGTATATGTTTTAGATGAATTTGATCCTTTGAAATTTACTAAGTATCATCTATGATTTAGAGAGTACTATCAATAAGGTCACTTCAAATTTATAACAGAATGAAGGTAAATAGTAATAAAGCAACAATATTTAATGATATATATAATAAATAGAAGATAGATTAGGAAGTGACTAATCTCAATTTGTCTTCTTCCACTTTTAATTTACCCACACCTATTAACTTTCCCATTTTTCATGTTGTTCATATGAGAAAAATCATTTAAACCTTTAACTTGAGATATTGCACTGAAGGTCATACCTTGTCTCTCTTTCTTTTCAATATTAAAATTCTATTCCTCCAACCTCATATGTTCCTCATAACTCTATTTGCATTCCATTGCATGATTTTGAGTTCAATTCATTGTATATATCAATGTATTCTATATATCTTATATTTGAATGGTACAATTGTTTTAATTTAAAAATACTAATAATCTCTTTCACAACATCACAATATGTATTTTGAAATCGGTTTGGACCTTGTTATTATTAATTTGGTGTTCTTTATTATTAAATTTAAAGATACAAAACAAAAATAATATATATTACCTAGATTTACTATAGAAAAGATAGATTGCAACAACAATAGATAAATTGATAGAACTAAAATGTTATACCCTTATTATTGGAAGCAATGTTCACTTCCATCTTGGAGGAGGAAACCTCCACTTGAGTAGATCTCTAATTACAAATAATTTGACAAGACATCACATTGCATTTCTTTTGCTTATTTATTAATTGGAATTGCTAAAGGATATCAATTGGTTTCCATGTGGCATTGTTGAGATATGTATACTTCCATCGTAACAAGAACTCTTGGATAGTGCACTAGTGGAGATGATGTTCTCTTTTGTCAAGGGTATCCTTAAGATGAAATCAAATGGAATCTTTTTCATCCAATTTTGGAAGGCTTGTTTGAACACAAAAATTAGATCTAAAAAATTTCGTTGAGTAGGAGGCATGGAATATTGGATGGATTTTAGAGTGGCTTAGAAATATAATTTGTAATCCAATGGCCCAATATATTTGAGGACCTTATAGGGGACATAAAGATTTAGAGCAATATTTTGGTGGTGGTTGTCTTTGAGGGAGATTTGCTTGTAAGGCTATGGATGAAGGAACACCTGATCACATTCTTCCAAATGACATTTGGAATGAAGCATATAATACTACTTCTTTATCCTATTCTAATCCATTACCAAATTATCTTCGAGAGTGTAGATAACCTCAATGAGGGTCATTCGAGTATAAGTTGTATTATACCAACTTTATACTAAGGGTAACCACTAATCCCATTGGGATTGTCATTCTAAATTAAATAACCTCAAATAAGTTTCCAAACACTTGTTGTCATATTTATTCCAACCATTAATTTGGGGTTGATAGGTAGTGCTAAGTTGAAATTGAGTTCCCTGGAGACTAAACAATTCTTACTAGAAATTTATAGTGAAAGTTGGATAATGGTCCATTAACCACTAATCCCATTGGGATTGTCATTCTAAATTAAATAACCTCAAATAATTTTCCAAACACTTGTTGTCATATTTATTCCAACCATTAATTTGGGGTTGATAGGTAGTGCTAAGTTGAAATTGAGTTCCCTGGAGACTAAACAATTCTTACTAGAAATTTATAGTGAAAGTTGGATAATGGTCCATTACAATAGACTATGGGATACCATGGAGTTTCAATATATTATCCATGAATACTTAATATGTCAAGGAATCTTTAAAGGGGTGTTGTCATCGCCAAATAGTAGCATCCATTGCCAATATTGATTAATGTAGAGTATGCGTGGAGAGAAAAAAAAGGTTGAACCTTATCTTTTTATTAGAGCTACTACCTACGAATATGGAATCTTCCCAGGATGAATGTTAGTCCATACAACTAGTATAATAGGTAAAGGTTGGTAAATGTTGTATCTTTCTTGGAGTTTTCATTGTTTGTACCTTGTATAATTGGAAAGATCACATTCTTCCACAAAAATTGTAGATATGCTTCTTCATGTCTTCCCAAAAAAATGAGCATTTGATCCCTTCATATGTTTTATCAATGATGTATTGAAATCCTATTGGAGATGCATGGAGTTCAAATAACACTATTGATTTAAAGGTCGAATGTTTACTCAAATACAGATTCCATTTATAGCAAGGATATTCATTGTGCCAAATGTAGCCCTGAGATGCATTAGGTGTCATTTAAAGGTGTTAGATGAGGTTGGTAATATTGGGATCAATGAACCATTATTTGTGGAACTTATTCAACTAATTGGATATGAGGAGGGCGATTGAAAAGAGGGACCTTTCCTTTTCATACCTTTGAGATAGAGCATTTTCTACCACAGTCTACTTTCCCTTCTTATAAATTATCTCATAATCATATCCCAAAATTTTGTTGACTCGTTTTTGTTTCTCTAGCAATGAAGATCTTTGTTTTAGGAAGAATTTGAGGCTACGATAATCAATTTTAATATGAAAATGTTTCCTAAGTAGGTAGGGACACTAGATATCCATAACATGTAACATAGACATCAATTTTTTTCATAGGTGAATTTTCCCAAGTGCCTCTTACAGAGTTGTCTGCTAGTAAAGGCCAATAGTTTTCCCCCTTACATGAGGACTATTCCAATGTATTTACTTGAGGCATCAATTCCAAAACAAAATCCTTATTGAATTATATAAAATAAAGTACTAGAGTTGCACACATAACATTCTTCAAATCCTAGAAGTCTTGATCTGCGATTTCATTCCAACTGAAAGATGTTTTTTTAAGCAAGGTAGTGATAGGAGAAACAATATTTCCATAGTTATTAATTAACTTTATAGAATAACAAGTTACATGAATTAAAACTCATAACTTTTAAGAGTATAAGAACGTGGTAAATCCTTCACTTCTTCAATTTTCTTTGGGTCCACTCATGTGCCATCACTACAAACAATATGACTCAAATATTCTACCTCAAAGAAACCAAAGGCACATTTGGATTTCTTGAGAAAGAGATGATTATTAGAAAGTAGTTGTATTACCTAATCCACATGGGTGACATGGGCATGCCAATTTTTGCTGTAGATCAAGATGTCATAAAAAAGATGAGTACAAAGATATGTATAAAGGGCTAATATATATGGTTCATGAGACTGGAGAAGGTGGAAGGTGCATTGTAAAGGTCAAATGACATCACCAAGAAATCATAATGGCCTTCATGAATGAAAGAATAATTTTTTGGAATATCAACCTCCATGTGAATTTGGTGATAGCTTGAATGGAGATTAATTTTGGCAAAGAATTGAGCACCATTGAGGTCATCCAAAGATCATCAATAACTAGAATGGATAACTTGTCCTTGACAATTATTTTGTTGAGATCTTGAAAGCTAGGATAAATCCACCAAGTGCCTTGTTTTTTTAGTACCATGACAACTAATCATGAATAAGGATTAGTACTAGGGGGGGTGACCCCAACAACTAGAAAACCATAAACTATCTTTCCAATTTCATTTTTTTGGAAAATGGGTAGTGATAAGGGAATATATTGGGTGGGAGGATACATGGTATGAGTGGAAGAAAATGTTCATGCACACCACGGGAGGGTGGGAGGCCTTTGGTGGTTTCAAATACTAATTGGTGTTTGGACAAGACTAATTGCATGTAAATATGGATGGGTTGAGAAGATGTCTCAAAGGATTGAATGGCATGGAATTGTAAAAAAATTCCTAAATTCCCTTTTCAAACAAGTTTCCCCATATGGTATGAGTTGATGATCTTTAAAGAAATACATGTGATTCCTTGGAAAGTGTATTGATGCCCTTCTTGCTAGAAAATCATTTATAACTCTTGGAAATCCATGGTGATGGGGCATAATCTCCTTAACCATTCTGAACCTAAAACAATGTCATAGCTACCCATTCCAATAGAAAACATGTGAAGTTTCAAGAAATAATCAACCATTTAAAGCTGTAAATTTTCACAACAACTCCCACATTTCATGAAACCTCCATTAGCAATCATGATTTGGGAGTTTTTTAGAACATGGATATAGAAGTGGGTTTCTTAGGCTACTTGTAGGTGAATAAATTTATGTCTTCTACCATCATCAATTAAGATAATTATGGATGTTTTTGGTAGCATTGGACAAGTACTTCTGCATTTTCTTGTGTCTAGCATGTGGAAGTTGTCGAACATATTCTATCCTTGAGTTTACTTTAGTTAAAAGGAATTAATTAAAGAAAAATTGTAATTTTTTAGTGAATTGAGTTATTTAAAGGACGTGCGTATCATGCAACATATAATCTAAATCTTAAGTGGGTGTGAGAAGTAATCTCGACCGTAGATCACTTTGGAGATTAGAAATAGATTGTAACTCATGATTATAAAAGAAAGGCTAGGATAAGGAGGAAGAAACTTTTGATAGGAGATCAAAGTTAGAGACTTTTAATGAGAGATACAAGTGAGAGAATTTGGTTAGAGGCCAAGTTTGAGGATATCAAAGGACTTTTTCTAGTGTGACGAGTGTAGGAGCAAAGAAGTAATTTTGCTTACACTAGAGTGAGGAGATATCACATGTTTCGTGAAGAGATTTGATCCAAGTGTTGATCAGAGGGTTGGATCACAAAGGACCATGATTCAATATTTCAATAGGTGGAGAAGGAATTCCATCTAGAGTTCATAAACATGAAGGAGGAGAGAGAGAAGAAGTATCTGCAGGTAGGTTTCAGTCAACAAAAGCTAGAAGAAAATTTTGGATTGTACGGGATTTTTGTATAGATACATGATTCATAGTGGGTCGAATTGTTTATGCCTAAAGAAACATGCCAAAACAGGTTATATAGTAGCATAGCAATTTCCATGTTTTTCTGCAGTGTGTAATTCTCTCAATGGGCCATTTTCCCTGTTATGAGAGCCCTGATTTGACCTTAATAAAAACATCATGGGGTTGGTTTTATCTCCAGGGTTTTTCCAGGGGTTTATACCCAAAAATATTGGTGTTTATGCGTGTTTGATTTGGTTTCCTTGTTTATGTTTTTGTTCCATGTTTAGTTGATTACTCAATTATTCTTTTAGTAGATAAAGTGATTTTATGTTGAGTTAAATACCAATGGTTGATTAGAGTGGTAAACGAAAAACATGGTATTAGTGCATACCAAGGGTTGAATCCGCTAGAAAATAAACATGGTATCATATTCAAGGCTTTAAGGGAAAGAGAGATCCTACTCTTTGAAGGGATGAAACCAAGAGGATAGACCTTATCAAGTTTATAACCAACAAGGCAAAACTGTAATGTACCTAGTAATATGCCAAAATAAAAATAAAATTACATTCTAACATTTACTTTCATACCCTTCAATCCTAAAGCTATTCTAAAGCTTATTCATGTATGTTATATTGTATTAGGTTTAAGATTCATGTATTGTTAACATAAAGTTTTCATGTTAATAAACTTACCCATATCAAAACTTAGTTCGACCTTAACTGAGTGAGAACTTAACTAAATTAGAGTCATGGGGTTTGGAACGAGATCTTAAATACACTTTAGCAGTTAGGGTTCGGCGGTTTTAATGCGTCGTATCATGAATGGACGGTCCTGCAAATTTACGTTAGCACAATAGGGAAATGGTGATTTCTGTCAACTATGAATTAAACTCTGAGCAAGTCATTAATGGTGAACCTGTGAAAACGAACCCCGAGGCTATCGCTAGTCCTTTCGTCCAATAATATTACTCCATCTGTCTCACCACATGGCCAAGCCAACCTTCGTACTCTCATTCATTTGTTGTGTAGTAAGTCTTTGCAGTCTCGATGAGTCCTTCGTTTTTCTTTTGTGAATGTTTCGAATTAACTCTGTGTTTTAGCAGTGAGGAAGGTCGACGATTTGGGGGGTTTGTTCCAGATGGGAGTATGTAAGCTTGTTCGTCTGTCCGGGTAAGTCATCGTACATCCTAGTTCTAAGAGTTGGATGAAACTTTCAGAATTTTTGTTATTGTGGAAGTAAGGCTCGGTACTGTAATTCTATCTAACCAAATTTTCATGAAAGGTTTATTCCGTTATCGTTGTTCTATTCCTTAATTCCCTGGACTAAATCCGGCCCTGGATAAGTGGATTTCTCGGTTGTTTTTATCTTCAAATATCCCTATAATGACTCGGCTTCCCGCCTTATTACTTCCAAAATGAATTTTTTCACATGCACTATTTTCGTGCACATTTCTACTCTTCGTTTTTCATTGTTCCCTTACATTTCTTTACGGTTCTAGTCTAGGGGTTGAAGGCCTGCTCTGTATAATGCATGTTCTAATACACTTCTGTTAAATAAAGGAGACCCACCATAATTTAGGTTTCACCAAACCCTTAGTCGTTCCTTACGAAGTAATGTCTCTTTAAAGATTATTGCTTTTGCACTTGGTACAAATGAAAATGTGGGGATTCTGAAGTTTTGAACCGAATACCCCACCGCATACAGAATTTGAGCCAATAATCAATTCATGGGTTTAGGTAATTTTGTCCTGTTATTAATGTTATCTATGGATGGTAGTCACCATTCAATGCCTGGTACCTTCGGCAAGAATGTTGACTCTGTAGTTTCTTTTCTTCAATTAAACCTCCTCTCAGTTGGTGCTAGCTAGATTTTGATGGTTTTATTGACCTGCATATTTTAACTTTAATGTTGGCAGTTTGATTAATGTATCTAGCCTTCTCTCACTACACGAACCCATGTAGCTTGAATTCCACTATTACTGTCATTTGTCTATTTCTTTTCTTGAAGAGTTTTCGATTTAATCGATTTGGTAATCAATGCTAATGATGGGACCCTGTGGTTGCGAGGGTACCCATCATGAAGCATTTGGACCATTCCCCCTTCGGTGTGGGACGTTTTCTCAACCAAACACGGCAGGGAAAGAATACCAGAGTCAGTCGCAAGTTAAGTACAACTCTGCATAACCCTTCTTGTCATTAATCATCTTTATTTTTAAATTATATTTGTCTTATCTCTGCTGAATAATATTAATAGTGCTTTGAAATCTCATGCAGGAATTTAGGCCATGCAAAAGTTTTGTATGCCCCTCTCAATTTTGCCCCTCTCAAGGAGTGCCTTAGATTTCTAAGGATTGATAAGATTTTATCTTAGAGTGTTATCACTATGGGTGAAAATTTGTTTATTTAATGGTAGTCGATTCTTTAACTCTGTAACCTACTTTTACGACATTGTATAAGGATCAAATCTTAATATTGTATATTTGAAAGGATTATATATATCAAACATGATTGTAGCACTACTCAAATTAAAATATTGATTTGGATGGGAACACGAAGAAATCCCTTTGAATAATGGACCCATCCTCTAAGTATTTTCCGACATGAATAGTAATGTGAAAAAAAAATCTATTTTGATCCCTTCCAAGTTTAGTTTGGATCTTGTAAAGAAATTAGATTGATTCTGTATTTAGTCTTGTGGCTTTACTTTTGATTTTTACTACAGTAGATCTTAGGCGTATAAAATGGAAAGGTTATGTATACTCTTTAGTTCTTTTCATTTACTGCTGTAACGTTTTATTCCAGAATTTTATAAATGACAGTCTGAACCGTTCATTTTTCTTTTCCGAACATTGTTTAAGATTACTTGAACTATTTATTTCACTTCAGAGTATCGTTTCCGTGACTGTCTAAACTATTCAATTCGCTTCAGAGTTCCATTTTATGAGTGTTTAAAACTTATTTATTTTACTTCAGAACTCCATCTCGTGACTATTGAACTATTCGTTTTCCTAGTCATAACCAACAATTTATGGAATCTATGCAATAGATAATTAAGAAGGGCCTGAGGTTGTCAGTGTAGGCAGTTTTGCATATGTAAATTATAGATACATCTCTGTAAATTATATCCATAGTGCTTCCTATATGAGATCATTCTATTTGTACTTTATTTGCACAGTTGGTTCTACATAACTATTAGAACAATTTATACACTAACTATATAATATGTGTACACACACACACATATATTAACATTCCTATTGTAGGAAATCAATTCAAGTTTCCATTAACGTCTGTAAAGATTTCCAACTATAAATATGTATATACATAACTATATACATATCGTGATTCATGTCATAGGTATAGTCTCATCTTGATTCTTGTTTAATATGTACATGAATGGAAATATCAATTAATTACTATGGCCCTGTATATTTATCTATATAAACAGACATGTATATTTACATAATTCGGTTCCATTCACATTACGAACATACATGTCATAGGTATAGTCTCATCTTGATTCTTGTTTAATATGTACATGAATGGAAATATCAATTAATTACTATGGCCCTGTATATTTATCTATAAAATATCAATTAATTACTATGGCCCTGTATATTTATCTATAGAAATATAAACAGACATGTATATTTACATAATTTGGTTCCATTCACATTACGAACATAGATAGTTTACACGACAAAATACAATTAACTGTGAGGTTTATCCCATAGTTTATCCCATTACAACAATAGTCTAATCTACAGAATTATTTCTTCCACAATTTAACCAGATGTATTTTTTCAGCTAATATATCAAATGAAAATAGCATTCGTGCAACAGTCAGATCAACAGAGATAATTCATTCAGAATTAGTTTAGAGGCATTCTGTCACTTCTTAAGTTTGACAACATTAAATTAGATTTTTGCCCATAGTGATACATCTATCTAGAATTAAAGTGATGCATTCTTCAAGTTATTAAACCCTATAACATTCAGTCAAAGAAAAGAGTAGATTGACATATCTGAACAGTTGTTGAGTAACAAATGGAACAACCACGTTCCTCCCAACCTTAGAAGAGAACAACCAAATCACTTGTCCCATTCTCCCACTTGTTATTGTTTATGCTATTATTATAGTTCTTTGCATTTCATAAAGATAA
>CBVK0100189157.1:0-14046 GCA_900067695.1 Picea abies | reverse complement strand
TGGCCAGTATAGTTATTTTTACAGACTGGGGGAAATAGGGTGTTACAAGAGGTCATCAATGTCCCTCCAGACCGCGAAGACCAAGTCCTGGAGAATTTAAATTGAACCTCGGAGGCTCGAGGACGAAACGTAGTCCCGTTGGAGTCACGCCTAGTTATGAGACACCTCCAATTGGAGTTCTTTCGAGTGCACGTTATAGTTTTCCAGTGAAGGTACAAAGGCTGGCGATTGGGGTGGGGATGGGGGTGGCGAAGGAACACAAGGTGGTGGATAGGAGGGACGTGCCACCGCTGGCTGTGAGGTGGAGGCCATTTTGGGGAGCGGTCCAGGAGAAAAGCGGAGAGAGTTCCCTCAGAGGTCAAACCATTCGATGCGGCATGCCCAAGGTGAGGACAGAGGTGGAAGACTGGTTTGGTCTGGTGAGGACAGAGGAGGAAGACTGGTTTGGTCTGGTGAGGACTGAGTTGAGGACGAAGGTAAGGAGCTAAGAGAATGGGTGAAGGAGGGAGGGTGTCTGTTGGCCATGGCCATGCGATTCTGGTACCAGAGGGCACCTCTCTTCGGCTTCCCTCGCTGGCGAGGCATGGCCTGATTAACAAGAGGTAGGGGTGAAGAAATGAACAGAACGAACCAGGTAAGCACTAGAGGGGGCGACTGAGAGCCAAATTTGTTGGAAGAGGAGGGCGATAGGAACCAAAAAGGGGAATGGGCGTTGCCATAAGAAGAACATAGGGGATTAAATGTGCACGAGTGCAGGAGGAGTGAACATTGTACCACCACCATAGCCATGACGAGAGGCTAGCTCTGAGCACACTGGAGCAGTTCGTTAAGGGTGAAGTGAAGTGAAAGTTCACATCAGTCATGAGGGGGAATTAAAGGCGGAAGGGAGCACCAGGTGCCGTCACATGGACTGAGGCAAGGTGGCGGGCACAAAATTTCTTGCTAGATGCGTGGAACGCGCTATCACCCCATCCAGGGTTCAAAATTGAAGGACACAGGGGTGGGCTTTGATCCACTTATGTGTGCACGTGTCACAATACCATTTAATATAGTATCTCTGGGTGCAACCACATGTTCTACCACTACCTCAAGGCGCCCCCATGGCTTTAGGTAAGGCCCTCACGAGAATTGAACCTTACCCAATAGTGAAAAACCCCTCGCTTTCCACCATTGGATCCAACCCCTTTAGGCCAAAAGTGATATTTATTAGTATATTAGGTTATTAAAGAAAATCATGTGATCATTTAAAAGAACCAATGCTTTTAAATGTCTTAGTGAGATCATTAAAAATCTATGGTGGGAGCAAGTGAAAAATGTTATGAGAAGAACTTTTAAGTGTTGAATTAAAAAAATTAAAAGATCAACCTCTATGTAGTTTTAAGCAACTTGGAAACTCCTTTATTATACCTGTTTGTGTAGGCAGTGTATATTTTAATTGCTTATGAGTCAATTTTATTTGACTTTCAATTAGTTGTATGTGGTTGCATAAAAATTTCTAAAGTTTTCAAATTTTCTTTTAATAATTTTAAGTTTTTAAAAAATAATTTTTTTTATTTTTATTTTATAGAATTTGAAATTTTGATTTTCTATTAGTTGAACACAATGATATGACTATTTTTATGTGGTTTTAATAGGTATTACAATATTTAATAAAAAATACTAAAAAAAAAAAAAGTCCCTCCAAGTGCTACCTAGCCACCATTTTAATTTATCATTTAATGTGATCATTCTTGATATAAGAGATATTATTATTTTAATACATTCTTGATGTAAAATATGTTATTATTTTAATCCATTTGTACTCCATTCCCTCATGCTTTAATACTTCGTTGATTTGGTAGTAGTACTTGTTTTAGCTCATTTAATGGATTGTCTTTATTTTAGCTAAAAAACAAAAAAAAAAAGAATTTTTGGCCTAGGGTGTGTGTTTCAATAAATTTAGAACATCAAACTATTATAAATATTATCCTTTTTCATTGCAAATAACACAATATCATTTATGTAAGTCAATTATAAGAAAGTGAAATCTACTTTTCACATTCCTTCTTCCCTCAATTGCCATAATGCTTATGACTAAAATGACTAATTGTTAACATAGACTATACTTTTCTATCTAATTTTTCAAATAAAAATAGTTTATCAACTCTTCCAACTTTCTTTCAAAATTCTTGTAATAAACCTAGACCCAAAACAACATAACAATATATTTTCAACTTCACAATTAAATTCATTTGCATTTATTTTGTACAAAGAATGAGCTAATATTCTTCCTATTTGACATTTCTCCACAATATTTTTGATGCATCTTAAAAAATCTATGCGTTTGGAAGTTGAGAGACTACGTGTGTCTATGTAGCCCTTTTTACCATGAAAAAATCTATGCTATTGTAGTAAAACACATATTCATCTTTGATTCAAGACATCTAGGGTCTAGGGATTTAAATAAATCCATGTCAATGTAGTGAAAATATAATCATTTATATTTTGGTTCACTACTATTTACTAGTGTAAAGCTTAAATACACATGTTTATTTTAAAGTTGAAAGATGCATATGACTCTAAGGCTACGAATTTTGTAAAGTTTGAAATTGTGGTTGTTTTGTTGACGTGATATAAATGCTTGAATCTAAATGACAATTTAACTAAATGTTTCCATCTTACTTGCAAACTTTAATCACATCATTTAGGATCTATACAACTTAGGTGCCTGCAAATTTGGTATCTACGGTATGACACCTTTGGGATGCTTGATTGAGTAGAAAACACTTCATGAGAAGTCCGAACTGGATGGTTGTATCATTGAATTAAACCAAACGACGTTGGGCTACAACGAGAAATTGAAAGAAGCCATCGCTAACCTCAAAGCTTGATTTCAGATATTAAAGTGGTGTATATCGACGTCTATGAATCCTTCTTAGATATAGTGAGAAATCCTATCAAATATTGTAAATTACAACTTACCTTTAATTATTTAACACGGAAATAGAACTAAGATCAACATTTTTGGAGCAAAATTTGGCATAAAAACACGGTATTATTATCATTAATGTGCCGCAACGTCTTTCAAATTACTCAAAGCAAGATAGTTTGTGTTTAAAATTAATAATTATTAGTCCATCATACTTATACTTTGTGTCAAAATATACATACAAAGTTGTTATCAAATACTCAAAGCAAGGTGCTTTGTGTTTAAAATTAATAATTATTAGTCCATCATTCTCATACTTTGTGTCAAAATATAAATACAAAGGTGCTTAAAACTAGTTCACAAATGTCTGACAAGTACAATAATTACTATTTCTCTATTTTTTTTGTTTTGGATTTCTCAAGCTCCATATCATACTCTACTTTTTTAAAATTACAATTATGAAATATATACAATTAGGATGTTGAAACATCTCTAAGAGACAGGTATAAGCAACTTAGCTGCTAATTTCACTTGTTATGCTTGTCATAGGCTAGGTATATAGGGATGAGCTAGTGTTGACTTTGTATTAGTTTACACATTGATTAAATTTTTTTAACCATATTCCTAAGTTTAACTTTACCAAATCAAACTTTTTATTTTCATATTATTCAAAAACCTATTTATCTTTTAAGTGATTGGTCGATCAATTGAATGTCTTATTGTAGAGGGGTCTGCGCTGTAATCATTATTTTCTAGCAAGCGCTTCGAACTAGGAAAAAAGAACCACACATGATGTAAAGAAATAAAGAAGGGTCTATGGAATCTTACAAACCTTATCATCTCATACGAATTTAACCTCGAATTTAATGACAACTTGCTTTCCAGGTATGGAATCTGGCCAACCTTATCATCTCGCACGAATTTAACCTCAAGTTTAATGCCAACTCGCTTTCCTTAATTGCACATTATTTTATTTTTCCTTGTCAAAGTTTGCAAGTTTGCAAGTAAGTAATAAGCATCTAACTAGCTATACATGTTGATCACTATATACTTTTAATTGAGTGAACATGATATTCTCTAACTATTACATCAAGTTCCAGAAAAACACAGGAGGAATTACATACAAATCGAAGATGCAGTGATCAACACACAACAACACAACACAACATATGTCAGCCCTGAGAAGCCAACAACTGCATGCATTGGAAATAGATCCTACCTTCCTTTCTTTGTTTTTTGTTGGGTTGCATTGGAAACAAATCCTGCCTTCCTTTCTTTGTTTTCTGTCGAGTTGCAAGGAGGGAATGAGATATTAATCCTACAATTACTCATCGCCCACCATTTTAGTTTTCATAGGGACATAAGAAGAATTGAATGATTTCAAATCCCGATGCTGCTGTTATGATTATTTGTGGTAAACAACATAAAAAGTTTGAAAATTTGGAGTTCTTTTCTGCGTGAGCATTTAAGACACATAACAAACATTTAAAACAATTAAATAAGCATTTTTCATAGGTATAATTACAATTTTTTTGTCAACGTCTGCATGCTCATTATTTATTTAAATATATACTAAATGCATGGAACATTGATGTGATTATGAGTTTGTTCCAAAGTCCAACCCAAAAATGTAATTTTTTTATAAATTTAAATTTGATCATAATGTTTTAATTATATTAAAATATTGTTATCTTTACTTGGGAACGTAGTCTTTGACGGTTCTGACTACAAACTCGTCCCGAACATGACTGTTGGTCACAAAGCCTTTGACGGTTATCTTTAATCGGGCGCCAAACCTTTGGGTAAAAGATAAATTATATGTTAGATGAATAAACATGAGTGTAGTCTAAATTTATATAACACTTATCTAGTTTTTAGATGAGACAAGGACTCATGTAAAAAAAATAAATCTTGTAATGATTATTTTTAGAGTACTTATCTGTGTGTGGATGACATAACAACACACACACATAAAATTTTCTAATGATCATTTTTATAGTAGTTATTTAGTTTCTTGAGATAGTTTATATATATAATTTATTATATTAAAATATGTCTATATTTCTTGAGAGAAATGAAACACTTAATTTCTTCTGTGTTTTTCATCAATTTGGTAATACCCTGTGAACACTTTTGTAGTAAGAAAGCATTACATACTTTTTTTTCTTTGTAATATCAATATTATGTCATTTATTAGTTTGTCTATATCGATATAATTGAAGATCACATTTCTTTATTCAATATATCACAATTTCTACGATACACATACAACCATATGATCTAAATTATTCTAACCAATATGTTATTTATTTCCTACATCTCCAGCTTCTGCAATGTTTTATTTGATGGAGTTTGGAACGGTGTTATTCTAGAAACTTTACATTGAAATTTACCGAGACATTGATACTTCTATCCAAATGTAGAATCAATGTGCAACTCCTTATCATTTGTAGTAGTTGTATATAGTAATCAATATTTCTTTCCATGGACAAGTTATTTAGTGTTTTGCTTCTCGTTTGTATATAAGAAAATTAGTACAATTAGCTAATTGTGAAATTGTTTAGTACATGGCACATGTAGTGCATCAACATAATATTGTCATGACGTTGCTTTGCTTGGTAATGGTCCAAATTCCATTCTTTTAGATTTTAAATATATAGTTCTTTTAATTATTGGTTGACAATCAATCATTTCCTTTTCCAAAGCTAACCAAATTTTGGTATTATTCTCATTCAACGTTTTCCAATTAACCATTTTGAAAATTTCCATTTAACCATTCTGAATTCATGCACAACATCAGGTATGTACTACTATGTTACATTGTTTTATATGGTTGTTATTAACTCCATTGTTGATCCAATACACTATCTTACTTACTTAACATATTCCCATTATTTCCATGCAAGCTGGGACAACTATATATATATTTTTTTTCAATAGAAAATTTGCTCAATTATATTAGTAATTGCATCTTCTTGACCATACCTGTTATCAAGAGAAAAGATAAAACTGTCCATACAGTATCTGAAAGATTCAAAAAAATAAATTCTGGATACAAATCCTTACATGTCCTTGACCCTTGAGTCAAAAAAGAAGTATCCTTTATAATACTATTACAACAACGCTCCATCTGTCTAAGGTCTTTTTCAACAAAAACTGATAGGAAAATCATAACTGGTATCCTTGTTCAAAGTAGAGACAACTATGGACTATTGCTAGAAAAGATTAATGTGTCTCTTGGAACCTTCAGTTCCATTAACCCACTTGTAAAAAGTGATTCTTCCTTCAGGTTCTTGCAAAGCTTGCTTGGAGAGTAGATCCTCCTCCTTATTATATTCTCGGAAAATATGCTCAAAACTGATTTCTTGAAAGTAATTTATTAAATCCTTGATTTTGGGCTTCCATCCTTCAATAGTACTAGCCTGCAGTCTACCTCTTTTGTTTAGCCAATCTATAACTACTTTTGAATATCCCGGGACTTGGAGTTTGTGGAAAGACAAATGTTTTGCCAATATTAATGTTGCCCAAACTCCCAGAAGCTCTACCCTTGTATTGATACCTTCCCCACAGTTGAAAAATCATATATAAATTGATAAATCAGGGGTTTTGAAAACCCCTCCCGTTCCACAATGTTTTCCATCCTCTTGAGTTGCCCCATCAAAACAAACTACTTCATAGTGATGAGTAACCAAACATGATCGAATAAGGGTAAGTTTTTGTGAGGCCATGGGTCTTTTTAGTGAGCAAATTGTCTTAGTGACCACCGATAGAATTGATGGAGCTTTTTCCTATAAAATGGGTGGATTCCTTTCTAACCAAATATACCAACAAATGAGAGAAACTAATATAGAGGGGATCGTCTTGTCTGCTATCCAGTTTAAGAGACAATCTGACAGAGTATTCCCTTCCGAGACTTTTTTGATCTTTTTCCCATTTTGTATTTTTTCTCAAATTGATTTTGTAAATGTGCAATGCATGAAGATATGCGTTATATCTTTAGAATCCTTTTTGCATAATTTGCACCAACCTAGGCCTCCCCATCCTCTTTGTTGTAGATTAATCCAAGTCAAAATTTAATTCTCCGATGCCAACCATATAAATAGTTTTATTTTAAGTTGGATATCCCATTTCCAAATTTTTTTCCTCCATACACCTAAAATCAACAAGCTCTAAGTGGATAATAAATCCATATATGCATTTTTGACTGTGAGGAAACCTAAGGAGTCTCCATCGGTCCACATCAATTTATCGTCCTTATCCTGGATGGAAGCTCCTGAACCAATAAGAGAAATACGAAAAATGATCCCATTCCACTGCCAATTCACCTGTAATGTCTAGCTCATTGCTTCCGATCCAATATGCCATCGGGGAGGCTTGATCTTGTTGTCCCCAAGCCTGGGCAAGAACATAAATCTTTTTCTGTCTTAGTAATGAAATTAGATTATGGGAGAAAAAGGATTTATCTTCCATTCCCAGAATTCTATCTCTACCAAAAACAACATGATGGCCCGATCCTGGAATCCAACTCAACCAATTTGTAATCAAGTGGATTGATTTTAAAAGACTATTCCAAATTTTTGAGGCCGTTCACTGATGAAAAGAAGCTAATCTGAACCAATTTTTGACTGTATTAAATGTGAGATATTTATCTTTTATTACCTTTTTCCATATTCCATCCCTCATTAAAACATGCCAGAGAGTATTGGCAGCCAAATCTTTATTGAAAGAGAATATATTTCGAAATCCCCGTCCACCACTATGCTTTGGTTTTGAAAGTGTTTCCCACCGACAAAGATGATAATGGTGTGTCTCACTATTCCCATTCCAGAGAAAATTGAACATGAATTTCCTTAACTTGTTCAAAACCAAGATGGGAATGGATGCTAATGACATCCAATATACTAGTTGACTTTGCAAGACATATTTCAATAAAATATAACTTCCGCCCAAAGATAACCACCTATTGCACCAATGCCCTATCCTTTTTTCCACCTTTGCCAACAACCAACTCTAGTCTTCTGCTTTATGTATCACTGTCTTTAAAAAATAACCAAGATATTTGAAACCCAAAGTTAGATCCGAGAAGGCAAATGAAAGTATTTGCTTGAAAGGAATTAAATCCACCTCTGATAGCCCCTCATATAGGACTGTTGTTTTTGTTTCATTTACCTTTAATCCCAAAGCTTTAAAACACAGTTTTATGTGCCTATCAATCTCCACCCATTCTTGCAGAGATGCACCAGTCATGATTAATACATCATTAACAAAAAATAGGTGAATGTGTTTAATAATTCTGGATACTTTTATGCTCGACAACTTCCCATCCTATTTGCTTTCTTTTAATAAAAGGCTCAGACCCTCCATAACTAGAATAAACAACAAGGGGGACAATGGGCACCCTTGTCGTAAACCTCTACCACTTCTGAAAAATTCAGTAGCCTCCCCATTAAGTAAAAAAACAAAGGACACAGAAGCCACACAACTCATAATCTAGTTTGTCAATGGAATACCAAAACCCACTTCAATTAATATCATCCTTAATAAGTCCCAATTTATGTAGTCGTAAGATTTCTTTAGATCTAGCTTTAGTATGAGGGATTTTAAGTTTTTCTTTTTTATGCTATGTAAGCATTCATGTGTTGTTCCAATTGCATCTTGGATCTGATGACCTTTTAGAAAGCCCAACTGCTTTGCCAAAAGAGATCTGGAGAGAATATGTTTAATCCGATTTGCGATAATTTTGGATATTACTTTATAAATGAGGTTAAATAAGGAAATAGGCTTGAAATCCCCAAAGGTAACTGGTTTATTTACTTTTGGTATCAGGGATAAAAATGTAAAATTAAGGCTTCTAGCAATGTAACACCCAGATATCGATTACTCAACCATCTCTAATAGATCCTCTCCAACTAGATCAAAGAAGTGAATAAAAAACTCAATTGTCCAACCATCACACCCTGGACTTTTATCTTTCTTAAACAGTGTTAAAACCTCTTTCAATTCACCCATATTGACAGAACCATGTAGTGCTCTAGCTTCCTCCTCATTAACCAAATGGGAGAAAAGGCTCGCTACCCTAACCTAATCAATTGGATGTGGCTGGTCCTGTGACTTAAAGAAAATTTTAAAATATTTCATAGCCTCCTCTTTTATGGCCTCCTGTCTAGTGTGTAATGTCCCTGTGTCATCTAAAATCTCCCATATATGTTTTCTGTTTCTCCTGTGACTGGCGAATTGGTGGAAAAACTTTGTGTTTTGATCGCCACTACGAATCCAAATTGCTCTGATACATTGTCTCCAAAGTTACTCCATAGCTTTTAGGTACTTATTACTTTCAAGTTCAAGATTAATAAGGCTACTTTCCTCCTCCAATGTCATAGTGCCTCCCGACAAAGTATGTAGTGAAACTTTAATCTTGTCCTCCAAATCCTCCAGATGTTTCACATCCCGACACTTGCATTCCTTTACCCAGATTTTAGTGTGAGCTTTTAGATCTTTCAATTTCTAGATTAACCGGCATTGTCGCCCCTCTTCCGATAAATATTTCTGATCATTCCAAACCTTAAATACAATACTATTAAATTCCTTTTCATAAATCCAGTAAGAATTTAATTTAAAGGGGTGAGCCTTGTAGAGTGGTGTGATGTCCAACTGTAATAATACCGGGGCGTGATTCGAGACAAATGGGTACTCCACCCAGGATCTACAGAGGCCCACACTGTTTAAAATATCTTCAAATATTAAATTCTTATCCAACCTCTTAGAAATTGAGTCAGAACCAGTTCACCCATTTCTCCAGGTAGGTACCATATTATTAGGTTGGATATCAATGAGTTCGTGAGATTGGAAGAAAGCCCTAAAGAAGCCTGCCAAGGGCCCCGAGTTTGCAGACCCTCCCCAGACCTTACGAGTCGAGACAGTTAAATTCAGATCCCCTACAATTACCATATTTTTAGGTGAAAGCAAACCACAATCTGCCAAATTATTCCAAAATATCTTATGCTTTGAGCACAGACCATAGATATTAAGTAAATTGATCTCCCTTTTACTTGCAATACAACAACCTGTTAACAAAATTCCACCATTAGAGAGGTAAGGAACCAAATTATAAATGTTTGGGTCCCAAGCAACCAACAGACCGCCCAAATTACCAACAAAGATTACTGCATAGGATACCCAGTCAGGACAAAATTTGTTCATAAATGATCTGGATTTTTGTTCATGGACCAAAGTTTCTTGTAAAAATAAAATATCAGGGTGGGTTTTATCCAATAAACGATGAACAAAGGATGATTTTAGGGAGCCCCTAATCCCTCTGAGGTTAAGGGATAGTAATAACATTACTTTTCCCTTGCCAAGGCTTTCATTTCTCTAAGTGCCCCACAGTTAGAAGTAGGTGGACAAGTAACAGTAGGCAAGGTGGTTGAAGTCGTTGTTTTCTTCCGGGCGCTTCTGGTCTTTACTGGTGAGTATTCAATACCCAGGCCCCTTGACCAGGAATAATATTTCCTTATCCCTTCAGGTCGTGGACACGAAGTACTGGTTTTCCCACTAACTGCTGAATGATCATAAACTGAGTTTCCAAAATAAGTAGGTAACTAGACAAGAGGGTTTGTGTCCCGTAAATAGGGAATCAAGGAATCCAGAACTACACTAAGGGAAGTGTCATCCTCATTTGATTCTCGACAACCAGGAAGTGGAGCATATCCTTCAGACCGTGGGATAGCCACAGGAGGGGAAATAATCGGCTGTAAAGGTTCGATAGGGCTCAAGGTAGGGTCAGATTGTAGCTCCAAAACATGTATAGGAGCGAGATTCAAAGTAGTTTTACAAGCTTCAACCCCCCGAAACTCAAATGGATTGGAGTCACTGTCCACCCGTCGAAATGGACCCACAACGGTAGGTTCTGTAACCTCCCTATCCACATCGGAGGACATCGCCATATTGGAAGTAAAATTTTTCAAAAAAACAGAAGCATCCAATGTATCCTTCTCCCACAGTGATAAGGAAGAATATAATGCAGGACAATAACGTTTCAACTTACTTGTTAGCATATCCAATGGTTAAGGTGAACTTGGAACCTCCGACGAAAAGTGTTGAGTCTCGGCCCATACAGAACTAGCTTCAGTAGAGGATCCGCCATTGTCTCTGTGTAGTGTTGTGTCTTTCTAGACGTCCTCCTCTACCCAACCACTACAATCCCTCCGCAGATGTCCCATACTGCAACATAGACTACAATGGAAAGGAAGGCCTAGGTAATCCAGCTTCTATAGAACTCGTTGAACCCTCCACTCTATTTCTATCATCTTTGGAAGCCCGCCGTGAATATCCAACTCGACTAAAATTTTCCCCATCTTCCTGGTCGGTGCCGTGAGAGTTTGTCTGTCCACCAAGATAAAAGTACCCAATGAATTCCCAATCGCCATCAAGGCTCCTTCATTCCATAACTATAATGGTAAACCGGGGAGTAAAACCCACAAATGGCGATGTTGAAAGTATTATGTCGCTGGGTCGAAGGCTACTCTCCATCGCTTCAACATTAAACTACTGCGTGAGATCTCCAATCACCCACTTGTTATCCAAAAGCTGATTCAAGTCATCCAGAGAGTTGCAGATGAAACCAAACCAACCTTTTGTTAAGTAAAGGATCTTTGGTGCATATCCTAAAATGGGTCCCCAGGTTTTCTCAACCCAAACGAGGAGCGAAACCTTACACATATAGCTGTAGGAGAATCTACCAACTAAACCACACAAGGCCAACCTACAAGTCTCCTTGAGACCAATATCAGACTCCAAAACCATCCTTTTTAACACCTTGTTGGCCTTCCACTGCCTACGCCTACCCCCAAGCGTACTAGAGTTTTTTCCCACCTTCCTCTATGAACAAGGGGAGCCTGTTACCTTTACACCCTCTTCCCGAACGCTCACAAACTTAACCTTCTCCATTGACGGATGAATTACAGACAAACCAGGCAGATAATCAGAAAATGAGGGAGCAACGCCAAAACTTTTTATATTTGATGTAGCAGGTAGTGAGGTCAAATCAGAAGAGGGAAGAATTAATGTACTGGTACCCACTCCGACAAAGTTTGCAGTAGCGAAAAGACCCTCCCTCTGCCAAAGGGCCTCGTCAGCTGCGCTCATTAGTGCACTGACGTCTTCAACTATTCTTGCCTGCCGAGGATTTGCCATGTCTTGCCACCTGGGCTCCACTGAGCTCGTCCCCCCAAGAGTCCTCAACAACAATCCAATTTCCAAGGATAGTAATAAATAACAGTTTTAATGGAGACGTCTACAACTAATCCTGCCTGCTGAGAAAAAGTCATGTTCTACCACCTAGCCTCCACTGAGCTTGTCCCCCCAAGAGTCCTCAACTACAATCCAATTTCCAAGGATAGTAATAAAAACGGTTTAAACGGAGTCGTGGGCCAACCACAAGTCTAAGTAACAATAACTAGTAGTTGTGTGTGTAGAAACCTACATAGCTATTGACAAGCCAACTATGTAGAAATATGGTTTGTGAAACTAGTCACCCTCCACCATGCTTGGCTTCCAAACCTTGAAGTACTTCGGCTCTGGTTCCATCCTCTCAGTTCTCATCCCTACCTTTAATGCCAACCACTCTCTATAGACTTATTACATCCAAGAGATCAATTCAAGTTTTAAACAACTATATTTGTTTCTTACACATATACAATCAACATATATTAACAAAATACAAACAAATATACAAACAACATATATTAACAAAATACCAATGTGAAACCATTTGAAAGAGATAAAGTCAAATCTTCAAGAATCTTGTTAATAAGAACATTAAGTTACCTAAGCCCATGTTGAATATTATATATGGAGTAGTTTTATTAACAAGATTGCTCAAATTATGCTTTAGTTATGTTGTTGGGTATCCTCCTTTTTGTGTTATATGTTCTGCACATTTAAAGCCATACCCATGTTGTAAAAAAATAAAATAAAACCTTACTTTAGTGGAAGGACAACTTTCTTGTTTGATGACCATTTATTAAATAGAGAATGAAATGTTACAACTTTTGAATCATCATTAGATCATGTATGGTGAGTATGTACAAGAATTACATTTCACATGATCATATTAAATAATAATAATTTATTTTTAAGGTCACGATTAAAGTTAAACATTAAATTGGTGTATAAGATCTTCTTGTTTGTAAAATAAGAGAATCTTTCTATATAACGATTTGACTGCTTAAATTTACAAAGATATACATACCCTACCTCTCTTTGGATTTGAATCTATAACCTCCAAAAAAGAAACACATATTTTTAACCATTATTTTATTTATATAAATAAAATTTTGAAAAATTTTCAACTTTTATATAAGAAATTCCACTTCAAAACCTTTAAACTTGTTTATTTGTTATTGTTTTTAAAATAACCATTCAACAACATTTTCATTCATTAGCGTTGCCTAATGTAACGCATAATAGAGGTTCATTGACTTTGCTATGATTATCGATTTGTCTTCACGTATTGAAATTGCAATTACAAGACATAATATCGAATACTTTATTGAAATGCTGGAAACAAATAGATAATGTAATATTGAAAGTGACTTAAAAGTAAAATATGAATTTATGGAAACATTGAATAAAAGTATTATTAATGTACTTTTGATGGTTTCTTCGTTTGCAGCCAAATTCACAAAGTATATTATGAAAATGTCAAAAATTGAATAAACAAATTTTTGACATTTTCATTAAGAATGAGTATCTACCATGCATTGCGTTCAATCATATTTATATTTCGACTTGTATCCTTTACCGTTTTAAAAAAATAATTATTGCTCTTAATTAAGAATTTGGAAAATTATTTTAAAAAATATCTATTCACTTTGTTGTTTTTGTTGTTCTAGTAAAATCATTTTTTCTAATTTTTTTCTCGTTCAATTAAAAATATTAAAAATATTGTTTTCTTATTTATATATGAGTTGTTTGGTTTGTGTTAATTTTTTATTTCTTTTTATAAGTTTTTAATTGTAATTATTTTTTTTCCACAAAAAATTTCACTTTATTTTAGTTTCGATACATAGAACTCATCACCATCATCCAAAATTTACATAGGATATCTATGGAGATATCTAATATCCAAACTATCTTCC
>CBVK0100189156.1:0-14046 GCA_900067695.1 Picea abies | reverse complement strand
AGGTCGCTCCTGCATTGATTAATCCAAAAGTCATGCGTTTGTAAGCGAAAGTTCCCCACTTAGTTCAGAAGGTAGTTTTCAAGTGGTCTTCTTCTTAAACTAAAACCTGGTTATACCCTGAGAAACCCTCTAGTAAGGAGAAAATTTCAGAGCCAGACACTGTCTGTAGGAGTTGCTCCAGTGGTGGGACTGGGTATTTGTCCTTTTATGAAGCTTTGTTGAGATTTCTGAAATCTATGCATAAGCGAATCTCCCCAGACTTTTTCCTTACAGGAACTAAATTAGCTACCCATCAGAGTTTCTAACCTGGAAGATAATTTTGGTATCTAACAGTTTCTTTAACTCTTGACACATGAGAAGCTCCAGGGAAGGGTGATACTTTCAGAGCTTCTGTTGAAAGGGTTTCACTTCAGGCTTTAACGGGATAGTGTGTTGAATGATACAGGTATCCTAAGTTTTCAGATCTCGGTAGGGCCATGCAAAGACCTCTTGATATTGTATGAAGAGTTTGAGATAGGCCTTCCTTTCTTATTTAGATATGGTTTTTCCAAGGTTTACGTTTTTTAGGTTTTCCGGGGTTCCAAGATTTATGGTTTTATGCATGGGACAAGAACTACCGGTCTTCGCGTTTTTTGACCCCTTAAATCTTTCTTTTAGGTCAAAAAGGTTTTCTAAATTAGCTATCCCCTTCGGTATCGTGTGAGAGTTTGATTTGTCGATCGACTGATTTATATGAGGGTTGGTTTCCGTCGATTGTTCCTGGAATACTTCATCGTCAATAGCCAAGTCCTTGAAATTATCTTGGCTAGTCAAAAAGTTTGTGATCTGTTCATCTCCTTCAAAGACCTTCCAATTAGAAATATTGTTGGGCACCGATGGTTTGTAGAACTATTCCATAGTAAACCGAGAGGCTTCATAATATTCTAGAGGTGACAGCCTTGAAGCAACGGTGGCGAGAGAGTAAAAAAGAATGTTCTTTGCTTTGGGAATCGTTGAAATGTTGAAAGCTTTAAAATGCTCTATTAGCCTGTGCACTTCATGTTGGTAATTCTTCAGATGTGGAGAGTTGCAATGTATAGTATTCCTTATTTGTCTAACAATGATTTCAAAATCTCTGAAAACCTTTAATTCTTTGACGTTCAAGTCTATGTCTTTCTTTAGCCCCTGTACTAAACCTTCATACTTGGCAGTGTTATTCGTGCATTCGAATTCTAGTCTACAAGACAAGAAATGTTGTTTGCCTTTCGGATTAATGAGGATACACCTTGCTCTTGACCCTTCTTGTGATTTAGATCCATCAAAATACGAGGTCCAAACTTGTGGGCAACATGTATCAACTTCCCGCTTCATATTAGTTTCCTCTTTTCCTCTTGTTAGTTCTGTGATTTTTGACGCAGGTTCATGGCAGAAGAGGGTTTCCTCTCTCATTGTCGACAATTCCTCTCGAAAAATTATTTCAGAGTTTTGAGTAAGAGGGACATCAAATGAGAGAGGGGAGAAGTTCTCGAAGTAGGAATGACAGGAATAATTGCCTAGCACAGGGAAATCTGCTGATGAGGGTTCATTGAGGGTTTCTAGGTCAGTGACAGTATGTTTAAGATATCTTTCCCTATCAATTCTTATCATATTTTTGTGTCCCTTTAATGGTAGCCAAAGGTGCGCCCAGTCTGTACTAAAGTATCCATTTAACTTCTCAAACCAATCTCGACTTAATAATAACCCATAAGCTTCTTGAATATCTACTACAATGATGTCAATCACTTGCACAAACTTAGGATGGGTCGCTATTATGATCATCACATATTTGAGTTCTCCCATGACCTTGACCTGGGTTCTGTCTAGTTGTATTACATGTTTGTCACTTCTGAGAGGGACCGCGTTTAGTTTTTTCCAAATAGATAGTGGCATAACATTAGAGAATTCTCCTGAATCGACCAAACAGTTATGGAGGTTTTTATTGAAGACTTCAAACATTAATAGGAATGATGGAACAAAAGGTTTTCCTTTCTTATATTCAGAGCAAGCATTCATAGTTGGTTTATTCCCTAGATATGTGGGGGTTAGATTCCTTCCTGGGTCATTACTGGTCATAGCATTTTCTACTAATTTCAAATATTGTATCAGGAAGTCCTTTTGCTGAGGGATTATACATATTTCCATAACTAATATATTAGCCTTCAACTTCTTCAAATCTTCAACTGCGTTGTAATCCATCTTGGGCAATTCTCATGTATGGATGCTTATGGGGTTCTTATGGGGAGAAAAAGGTGATTTCAGGTGATCGGGAGTTGATCTTCCTCCCGAAGTTTGGCTAGTATTAAGTTCATTTGAGACCGGTTGACCCCTACCTCATCTTTGCACAACCAAGACTTCAACGGGTGGTTCTTGAACTTCAAACAGGTCATCGAAAGGAATGGCTAGGTCAGGATCCCATATCAACATGGTTTTTTATTTTGGTGGAGCAATTTCTTCCTGATCAATGATATTCATAATTGAACTTCTTGAATGTTCAGTTAGGGAAACCTCATATAGAAACCAGTTGGCCATCAAATTCATGGCATGTGCCCATTGGGGGAAGTCCCTTTCAGAGTGGTTTTCCTGATGACAAGTGCAGAAAGAATCAGATGCTACATTTCCCAAAATGATGTTTAGGTTGGCTGGGGGAGGTTCAATTGCTTTGAATGGTGGATTTTTTTTAAATAAAGGCTTATAGGGTCTTTGGCCTTGGTTTCCCTCCCCTACACTTCTCTCCATGTCTATGATTTCATTTGATAACTTCTTAACCATGCGTAGCAGGTCCTCTATGTCCCTAATTCCCTTTTCAATTCCTTGTTTTGTTTGTTTTCCTGGGGTCTAGTAAGCAATAGTCCTCTCCTGGGAGCAGGTTGGACTTCTTTCTTAACTAGATACACCTGGCCCTATTTACATCCTTTCATTTGGAAATATATCATTTTGGCTTCTTCAAAATTCATAGCTAGGGTTAGTTTGGCATCTCTCTTCACAAACATAGAAATAGAACTTGTGAGATCATTAGCATTACCTCGATTTTCAATTCCTGAGTAGGTTTAGCTTCGGGCTGGAATTTTCCTAAGAATGTAGTGAATCTTTAATTCAAATCTTTGACTCTTTACTTCAAACTCATGGTGGTGGTGACCAACTCAGCCATCAGAGCTCCCATAGTAGTTTCTTCTACAAATTTATCTAGAAAATCCTTTTGAAACTTTGTCCAACTTGTTATGGATCCTACAAGTAAGTTAAAATACCATGTGGAAGCCAAATTATCGAAAGTATAGGGGAATAGCTTGCATACTACATTTTCATGTTGGACATTCATACGTCTGATTTCTAGTATTAATTTATTGATATGATCTTTAAGCAATCCCGAGGTCTTGGGGTCAAAATTAGGAAGTAAATTCTTTGGAATTCTGGGAAGGTTATGTACTCATTCAGGGATGGCCAAAGCATATCTTGCCAACCAAGGTTGATTGTTCTGAGGTGGGTTTCCCCTTTCTTCATCATGGTTGTTGTTGTCTTCCATATCTTCAGATATTGAGTTAAACTCTTTCTCTTCCAAAAAATTGTCCGGCTCAGAGACATCACCAACTGGCGTTTCAGGGATTAGCTTAACAGGATGTTCGATTTCGGTGATTGCGAAATCTATTAGGTATTCTACTGTGTGCACAAAAACCTGGTTGGGGGTGTCGACCACTGGTCTTCTTATTGTTTGTCTTCGAGGAAGTATCAGAGATAAGGACAACGCATCGATCTTTCGAGCGTATGCTCTTGTGATTCTTCTAAATTGATTCAATTCCTCGTGAGGGAGAGCATAAGGTATGTCTGGGTACAGGTGCTCTTCCTCGTCTTGGGGTGAGTTACTCATTTCAGGAGTACTCAATGTGTGTGGGCTATCTTGGGAATGAATAACCATGCATGTGGGTTGTTTCGAATCTACAGGTTGTCTGGAATATTATGTGAAATATGTATTCAACCATTCATTCTTCAGGTCCTCCTTCTAGCGCCAATTTTGTTGATGGGTCCTAAATGCCTTTAACTCAACAATAGGAACCAAATCTGCCACTGAGGCCCAATCAAACTCTGCAGTGTTTAATGGTGGAATGGTTCTCCAGATCTTGTGATCTGACCAATTAATCGATGAGATTTACGTTTTCTTGCGAAGGCTTTCTTCTTCGATTCAAACGTTCTCTTTTTTTGTTTTCTCTTAGGTAGGACTTATATAAGATAGAGCTGGTATAAACCAACTATGTGACAAAGTGGGAACAAACTAAACAACTGGAGTTCAGGAGTTCTATGCAGGGGAACACTGGAGTTCTGCTGGCCACCATGTGTAGGTATGACTGTTAGATGTTCGAAAAAACTTCGTCATCAAGCTTCCTCATATTGGGGTCGCTGTGCGGGATATATTCCAGAAATTCTTCCTAGCTGATTTTCTTGAAGAGTTCTCCCCAGTGCGGGAGTACTGCCTTGGTCCCTTTGTTTGCCTCTGTGTCTCCGAATGCCCTGGATTGATTGAAAGCTTTACTTGTATATTTCCTAATGAACGGTTCCGACCTTGGAGCATATTCTAATTACTTTGTGACCACTGGGGAAGAGCCTTCTCCTAACTCTGGTTCTTTTAGTTTCAACGCCCTTGGCGACCGCTTGGTTGTTGGTTTTCTTGGAGGCATTGTTCCTGCAATCAAAACAATCTTTTAGGGCCTATGTAGAGAGCGACATTGGATAAAAATGTATATATGAAGTGAAAAAACTGAAAATCTAGACTGGTACATACCTGCAACGCTTTCTAAACCTTGTTGTTTGATACTCATGGGATCTCGAAAGCTTTTGAATTTCTCTTCTTGCTCCTCTGGATGATTTGAAACTCCTTTATGGGCATAATGGTCTTGTTTACAATGGCTCAAGAGAATTTAAACTAGGAAGAGCCTACTGTGTCACATCAAACAATTAATTCAGGTGATGAGTGAAATTCAAACAAATCTTCCACTGAATCTCTGCAATTTAATTCATCGTGGGTTGACGGCGGAAGCACGGAAGGTGTGTTGTTCTATCAGTAATTTAAAATGGGCTTTTGATTTTCACAACAAGTAACAACTAATGTGAGATTTGGAATTAATTAGTTCCTTAAATGCTTTGAATCTAAACGTATCTAGCGCTAAAACATCCCATCGTGTCGCTTTCCTAGTGGGCCGATCAGGGATCGACAATGTGTTAGGGATGTTTTCGTTGATATCCTTACACCGAAAACCTCCAACACCAATCGATTTCATCATACGGTGTTGACGTGGTGAAACTGGCTTGGGACACGTGGCAATGAAGATCGGTGACTTAAATCGCGACTATTAGTCAGAGTCGAGACTTTCTTCCAGTTTTGCGTTCTTAAACTAAACCTGGGATCGCCGATGTCGAAAAGATATCAGGGATCGACGATCGTGGATAAACCTATCACATATTTTTCTTTGGGTTAGCGTCTTCGAAAAATTACCGATGCCAAAACACTTCAGGAATCAGTGATTGGGGGACATTCCTTAGTGTGGTCACAATGTTCATCGTGATTCGGTTTTCTCCGATTCCAACCAACACGTCGACGATATCGTTTCCTTTCCGTTTAAACGTTACTCCCTTCACCTTTTACCGACGCCGAAGGGGATAGGCTATCAGGGATGTCCGTAGGTGATACTCATTGTGAAACAAAATCTTTCTTTTGCCGATGCCAGTGAAGATCGACACTCAACGATTGCGGTTTTTTCGAGTGATTCTTTTACACATCTTAATTCCTTCTGATGCTGAATTTCGAAGCACGCCGGGTGAAGTGATTTGGCTATTTGATTCCTTATTTCTTCAATTCATGGGGTTTTCATAAGTTAGAAAAACTTTAAAATCTAGCGAGAGTCAAGAGAATAAGCAAAGACAAAACCTTTCTCAGAAGAAAATTGAATTCAGATAGTGCAAAGATTAAGTGGTACCCAAAAAGTGAAAAATTGATGTAGGATTTTTAGGGTGTGTTGAGTACTCAACACACTACAACTGATTATTTTACTAAGTGGAAGGAAGTTGTTTCCTTAAGAAATGTAGACTCATAGTAGCTGATATATTTTCTAAAAGAGAATATCCTGTCGATATTTGGTATACTAGAAAATTTCATAACAGATAATGGCTCAATATTCATCCGATCAAAGTTTACAAATTTATGTGGAGAATATGGAATCATCATGGGAAAATCATCTAATTATTATCCACAAGGAAATGGTTTGGCTGAGTCAACAAAAAATACATTAATTCAAATTCTCAAAAGGACAATTGAAGCCAACCATAAGAACTAGCATAAGAAATTAATAGATGCACTATGGGAAAGTCGTCTTATTCCAAAGGATAGTATAGGACACTCCCCATATACCCTAGTGTATGGAATAAAGTCAAGACCGCCTTTACATTTATAATTGAATGCTTTGGCTCTTATTGAAAGTATTGAAGATACAAAAGAACAATCACTAATGCAAAAAATATGTTACGAACTTATGCAACTTGAAGAACAAAGAGAGCAAGTAATAGTAGCAATGAACAAAAGACAACAAATGGTCAAAAGATACTTTGACAAGAGCACTACTTCAAAATTTTTTCAAAATGACCAACAGTTTCTATTGTGGAACAAAGAAATGGAAAAACCATCTTTCCACACAAATTTTGAAGCTCTCTAGATTGGTCCATATCAGATGGAAAAAGATATTGGTTACAATTCATACTAATTGAAGGATATGAAAGGAATTATTCTGCAGTTGAATGTGAATGGGAAATATCTTAAACATTTATTCTATTAATCTCCAAGTCAAAATATATACATAGTTGTTTTTGTACTCCTTTTTATATCCCTTATCAATCTATATTCTCTCCCTTTTTCCTTTCTCTCTTCTTTTTGACTCCATTTTCCCAATGGAAGAAGATATTGGATTCTCAACAACCCACAAGGAGTCATTGTCCCGCAGTTGGAGCCGAATGTTGATCTACGTTCATTTATCAACGTCAGTACATACATGCCCATCCTTGGTTTTTTTCCCTTGTTTTTCTTTGATCCTTGAATTTTCTTTACTCGTTCATTTTCCTCTTATAAATGCAAGTTGTGAATTGGGATATTATCAAATTCCCAGATCTACATACTTGAAAGCTTGTGTATCTTTACTTATTTATATTTATTTTCTTGCAATACCAATACTTAGTCATTTTTCAAGCAATGCAGGAGACCAACACATTCATGTCCTGCAAATTCCCATGCTCCGTGTCCCGTAGTCGCGCAACACTCAGAATGACCTGTCTATCTCCGCGTCCTCCAAATTGCACCTTTTACCTCTTTTTTATATTTAGCCTTTTCTTTGGACGTGGATGTAGGACACCGTCTCTTTCACTTACCTTTTTTTCCCTCATGCTTGTGTCCTCTAACCCACAGTCTCGCTTTCTACAGAATGACCCTTTCACTTTTGCAACCTGCACAATGAACTCTTCCCATACTTAGTCTATTTTTTCATTGTGGATGCATGAGTCATTCCCTTTAACCTTTTCCATTTCCCATGTCTTGTGTCCCGCATCCCACAATCTCACATTCACTATATTGCACTCTCCATTCCTCTTTTCGCACTTCAATACTTCACCGTTTTCCATCTTCCACAACATCACATCAACGTTTCCCGATCGCCTTTATTTCTCCCCACCACGTCAACCACCACTTGTGTGAAAATAATACCGTTATTAAAGTGGTGAAGATTTCATAAAAGCTTTGTAATAAATTATAAATCTTACCGTGCAAGATGACAACTTTGAAATAAGAGGCATGGTGGTTAATAATCAAGGCAACACGTGGTAAATTAAATAAAGGATTAATATGACATGATGTAAAACGTTATATCGACATTATCACCACCTATTAGTAAGAATAGAAAGCGGTGTAAATTATGTCAAGTGGGATAAAATATTTGTATTGTGGAGATACACTAAATACTCTCGGACGTGAAGACCATGAGTGCTAGTGGTCATAGGCTTACAAGTGGCACAAGGCCCTCCCTCCTTACGAGAAGAAAAAAATCCAAGTTTAGACCTTAGGCATACCTCTAGATGGTTGTGTGCCCGAGGTGATGAATTTCAAAGAGTTAGTTCTTTGGTGTGTAGATAAATTTGATACAGAAAAGAGAATAATTCAAGTTCATGGGAAGCATCATATGTCCTTGGCTCTTTCAACTTTCACAAGAATGCTACGACCACTGAAACCCACCATGCAGTTCAAGGGTGAAGAAGCCAGTGAATCCCTCAAGGAACACTAAGGAGGAGAAGAGCTCCTCGAAAATTATGTGTTGACCCGAGAGATAATACCAATGTCACTAATATTGAGGTAAGTTCCTTAAAGTATCCCTACAAGGATTTTTTCTGTTTGTTTTCTTGTATAATTGGTTTGGAATCCATGGCCTCTATGTAGAAAAATATCATTTGTATTCACCATTTCGTTGTGCATGAAGACGCCCCGATTGACTGGGGCCGCCTTATCTCTAGTGAAATTTCATTTCAAATGGGTGGTCTGAAAAGGACCCAAAAATTCTACATGACATCTTATTTGATTTTTTCCACAGCCTGCTGCCATGTTTTCAACGACTTGTCAAGGGAAAGGAATGTCGACTTCAAGGTGGAGTCAGTCTCTACCTAGTATCCAATCTTATGGAGAGACAAGGCTCAATATTATTTCTACCTAGTCCATAACAATTTTATTTCTAAATTTTAAAAAATAATCTTCGGTCCCAACACATCAAGGCTGTCACTTGAAGTTGCCACATTTCTCGCTGAGAAAGGAATTTTTGAAACTACAAAGGATTTTAGTGTCATAAGGTTATTTGGTTTCTAAGAGAAACCCTTTATGCTCCCTTTCTATGTATCCGACAAACACTTTTTTATAGAAGTATGCAAACAATACAAGTACTGGGCTCATTTCTTTAATGAGAAAATAAAAAAGTAGTTCATCCCATTGCCTTAGAGAGTGAGAGAAGTTGTTGTAAAACATATCTCTCATTTGGATGAATTTGCAGAACAATTTGACCAACTCGGCATGAAGGAAGTTGAATGCATTGAGGGTTTCGACTCTAATGATATATTTACTACACATATGTCCCTCGTGGGATGTTCTTCTTATTTGACCAAGTCTGAATAGTTTAAAGAAGGAGGAGGGGAAAATTTAAATATCCTCAAAACCTTAGTCGATGAATCCCTGAATGATATTGATGAGTTAGTTGGAACTAATGAGTGTTATCGACAACAAGGCAAAGAATTAGAAAATAAAAACCCCAATTCTCCCATTGTTTCACAAAGAAGTACCCGGGATAAAACAAAACCAAGGAGTAGTGGTATGGGAACGAGGAAAACATCGGCTAGAAACTCAGATGATGGTGGTGACAAAGACCCTACAAAGAAAAATCTTGAAAAATCCCATGTTGTGCATACCTCAACTAAAAGAAAAAGAGAGACCCAGAAATATGTGAAATTCAAGAAATTCCCCAAGCAATGGATGTAGATAAAATTATCGAAGAACCCACCTTGTTAGTGTGACGAATGCTGGAAACCTAGGAAATTGCTGAAGTTCTAGTCACCTAAGAACCAAAAATATTTTAAGAAGAATCTGTAACACTTCACCATGTGGCCAAAAACAGAAATTCCAAAACATTGTTAATTGAAAAGGTAAACATGAAAAACAAGAAAGTGTTCGAAAAATAGAAATCAGAAATTGATTTCCATGGGGTTGCACCTTCAAAATTTGTACAGTTTCATGAGGCAACCAGAGAGGAATTGAAATAATATGTTTTTAATATTGAAAAGGAAAATTTAATTTTGAAAGAAAAAATAAAGGAATTAGAGATAGCTCTGATTCTGAAACCATTGTTTGTTGAGCCATTAACCATGATTCAACCAACACTTACCTTAGAGGATGTCCCAAAAAACAACAATAAGTTGAAAGGTTCATCCGGTTTGTTATTGGTAGTAAGAAAGTATGTTGGAGATGGAATTCAAAAAATAATAGACTTAATCCAAGAAATATGGGAGCTTGCACAAAGATCTACTAGTTTTTCAATGAGAATTATGCATTTCAAAGAATATCTCCAAAAAGATTTGGAAAATGACAAAGGTTTATACAAGGAGGCTATTGGAACATTCGCAGAAAAAGTTTCAAGTTTAAGTGATGCCCACAAAAGAGAACAAAACCTTCCATATAGTACCTAAATGAAGCAAATTAATGCTTGCTGGTTGAAAATATTTAAAATTTTAAGAGAAATGTTGAATGAGCTAGATGTTGTTAAAAGTAAGAGAGGTGACCTTTTCTTAAAACTTGTTGATATCACGAAGGAACTCGACTTCCCAAATTTATTAATGGACACAATACTTACGTCGAAAGAGAAACTATTACATCAACTCGAGGCATTACAAGTTGCATGGGCGAATGAGTTCACTGACTCAATAAAATTCTCCGAAGATGAAGTTGAAAGGTGGTTGGTTTGATATATTAACAAGAATGATGACATTGACGACACGTTGCATCAATTGGGTATTAACCTAAGAGAAATGGAGAATGAGTTATTTGAGATAAAAACCAAACATGAGATCACAGTGGCCCTAATGAGGGAATACATAGAAGAGTGGCTAAGAAAATCCCTAATCAAGATCACCAAGACAAATCATCATGAAGTGGCTACAACAGTTATGCCACCAAGCAAGTAACAGGGGTCCAAAAAATATTTCCATCACAGTAAGTCAAGTAGCAACCCTATTCTCGCCCTTGCCATCTTTCTTCTACAATCATTTGTCATATTTCATTTTTTGTTCTAAGCAACCTGTGAAACCTAAGGTTGAACCTTGGTTGTTTCTCTTTTGTCTTCCAAGTATATTTCATTTTATGGTCTATAGGAGCCCCATCCCAGTCCTATTTGAAGGGAAAACATAGTCCCTTATTTGTATTTCAAGACATTTACTGCCTATTTATTTAAAGGCATCTATTATTTTTTGAGGCTCCTAAAGAACTAATTTGGGACATAACATTATTGATTTCTCAAGACTTTTAATTTAAGTGTGAGGTTTCATATGTGTGTCTATCATAATCTTTATTGGACTTAATGGAACAATAATTTAGAGTTCTCTGCCATATGTGGTCCATATTTACCTTTCTCTTTTGTTGAATATTGTGTTCTACTTTGATGAATGTTGTGATGGAAATGTCATTCTACTCTACTATATACTCTTTTGGTTTATAAATCTTGTAACATATTGTAAATATTTTCTTTTTAAAAGATAGCTGGTCTATTCTCAAGTATTCTTTGCATGTGAATATTTATATCAACAATAAGTTTGGTCCTCTCTCGGTCCTTTTTATGTTCTCGTATGTTATTTGAAATAGAGGGCTACCGGCTCTTTAAAAACATAGGGGGGTTTATCCTTGTGAGGTTGACTTAAAAGAATGTAAGACAATCTTTTAGATCAACACCTACAAAAGGAGCATCCATAGTTCCAAAATAAATAGTCATGGAAGAAATGAATGACGTTTTAAAACTTAGCATCTATATGCAATCTCTCTAGGTACGAGTTGTTTTATGAGAAGAGTTGGGGGTGGTATGGTGATGCTAGGAAGGCAGTGAGGCAGTAAGAATGTGGTGAGGTTATCCAGGGATGGCGATGGGAAAGTGGTTTAGACGATACATTACTAAATTCTAGCTAGCCACTATTTGTCAAGGCCATGATTAAATTATTGATTGTGTGTCAAGGATTAATCCAAGAAATGAAAAATAAAACATTGGGAAGACAAAAGAGAGAAATAAGACATCAAATATATTCTCCAATGAGATTACCAAGAATAGGCTTTTTTATTATATGAAAAATAAAATTTTTAATTTGTTGTCTCCAACATTAGAGATTGAGAAAAATATATAGTCAAATGCCAAACTAATACAAAGTCAACAATTAATATAATGATCTAGTACCTGGCCTTAGGCACGTACTAATAGTTACTCCCTACATTCCTTCATGGGACTGAGACTATTAGAAACAGATTCACATCGATTTGTGAATTTTTTTATATTAGTATTTTCACTTTCAACCAATCACAAGAATTATTTTCTCAAGGGATATTCTCAATTATCCCTCTAGCATCTTGTTGCCTCTACTTGCTTGGTAAGTTGCTTATGGATGGATGGATACACTGGTTCTTGTATGGCTTGATCATTGTTAAGATTACTAGATTATTGATAGGGTGACTCATGTTGTCGAAGAGAGACTTGCATTGCCTCATGGCTTTGACAAAAGTAGGTGGTAATTGGCATTGTGCCAAGTTACAGAGGTTCCCTTAGCTATGCAAATATAGTAACCCATCGCCTAGAATGCAGATGTATGTTTATAATGGAGAAGTTTCCATGTGAACAAAAAAGCATTAGATGTCATCCATATCAAGATGTTCCAGATGCACTTCCATTTCTCGTGGAAAAAATCCTTAGCCAATTCCAGTAATCTGTAAATGGGAATTTATTCAGTTCATTCTCATTCTTTCGTTTAGAGTCACCAACACACTTATGTATAACTAGACATGTAACACATACACAACAATATTATGTTAGCTATTGTCCATTAGTATAATAATGTATGCTCCTCCACCTGATGTGAAAGATATAGTGGAAAATGATGGTATTGTTATCATGTCTAGTTCCAATTGTTGTTGTTGTTGATTCTATAACCCTAGCCCTATCTACAATGACATTGTCGATTTCTTTTCTAGGGAATTTTCTGCAATAAGAGAAAGCCTGAATTATACTCTTTTTGCTTTCTTGGAATGAGTGACACCTTGTTTATTCCAATATTTATATGATTCATTACGTGGCTAAAGAACAACAACAAAATTTAGTGGAATTCACTAATTCTAGAGAAGAATCACATCACACTAGAGAGAAGCTCCTAGAATTGGCCATGAAAATTAATGTTTCCTATGAGGTTGGCCTCACAACACTGGGGATGAAAAATTCCTATGTGTTGTATCCTTCACCCAAGATTGCAAGCGATGTTAGAAGTGGTAGTAGAGGTAATAGAGAAGGTAGTTTTGGAGACTTACGGGTCGAGGTTTCGACAGTTACAGGTCCAGGATGAATAGTAGTAGAAGAGCTAGTATCAGGGGGACCACTTCCAGAGCTTAGACATAGTGTTTCACTTCTTCATTGAGGAGAAAGAAACTTTCTAATATGCATACTACACATGTTTCCCGAGGCATGAGAAAGTCAGTGAGCAACAATACTCATTATGTGCTTAACATGCCATTTACTGGAATTGAATCCATGTGGGGAGAATAACAATGATAATAATTCTTCCCAACCACTAGAGCTAAACCCAATTGACATAGTTATACTAATTTATATAATAAAAGGTTTGGATTGAATCCATGCGGGGAGAATAACAATCATTCCTCCAACCACTTGAGCTAAACCGAATTGATATAGTTATACTAATTGATATAATAAAAGGTTTTATTTTATTTTCTAGGAAAAAAGAACTTTATATTTGATGTTTCAAAGATAAAGTTAGAATGTGCATTTTATTGTTTTTTCAAGTTAAAAAAACAAGAGTTTAATAAATTATTTCTTTAATGGAATTCTAATCCAACTTATAACTCTTTTTTAACTAGACATCCTAGGCTCCTTGTTGGTATACTTTATGAAGCTTTGTGTCTTCATACAGCCCATAGGCTACACCAATTTTATTCATTGCATCAAAAGTCTAAAAAGAAAAAAAAAAAACACTCATTAGCAACACATTATCAATAACAACACCTTGATTCCCTTCTCATAATTTGTGTTAATTGAGGGTTCCTTAATGTGACAACAAAGACTCATTTGAAAGTTGGTTGGCCATAGAATTGAAGTCTCTATAGATATGAGAAAATGATCCAGGTGGATATCGGTGGCCACCCACCTTTTCCAACTGACTCAAAACAACTTTCTGGCAATTTTGGCAATTTACTATTTTTAGCAGGTT
>CBVK0100189155.1:0-14048 GCA_900067695.1 Picea abies | reverse complement strand
CAACATAGGATTTATTTGTCTCAATTTCTACCTAAATGGTTTGGCCTCTTCCTTCAATGAGATCTTATGCTTCATGATGCTTGTATCGTATGTTCTAAGATCTTCATATGTCCAGGCAAAAAGATCAACAAATTATTTTAATAGTTCTGCATATTCAGCCCTTTGTTCCCTTGACAGATTGCTTGACAACTTGAAAAATTTTGGATCCTTCTCTATACCAATATTCCACTTAGTTACATCAGCATCATCAATCGATCCTTTAACTTTCACTGCCACATCATTCCTATCAAATAGTCTTTCCAAAGGAACTAATCGCTTTGGAATGTGATTTCTAGGCAACTGAACAATACGATGATTAGCAATCTTGTTCAGGAAAACATCAGCATGAGGATTACTTTCAGAATCATGATCTTGATCAATATGTAAAGAAAAAAAATCATCAACAGTCTCAAGGAATCTTTTGATCTCAAGATCATCCTCAAACGCTTTCCAAGGTTTGACATTGTCAGGTATAGAGGGTCTATATTTCACTTCTATATCATACTTGATCTTAGGTGGCACGGGGACTCTAAAATTACTTGTTGAAATAGGAGGCCTGAAATTACTTCTATATTATACTTGAGCAGTCTACCCCATCCCCTCATTAACTCTTGAGGAGGCCTTCCCACCTACAAGTCTGACTGTAATTCATTCCTGGGTCAGAGGGTGTTCTAATCTGAGAAATTAGTTCTAGCATGGTATTGGTTATGTGGAGGTTAACGCAACCATTCTGGGTCCCCTGCAACCATTTTGGGTCCCCTCCACCACCTTTCATATCATTCATGGTTTTCTATTAGCACATCCCCTCTTTGAGAAGTCATGCAGTGCATAACCATTTTCTATTAAAATAACAGAATTTACATTCATCAACCTTTTATACAAAGGTCCATGAAATCAAACATTCATGCTTTTAGGTTTTCCATAGTTCCTTGGCCAATATAGTTATATTTAGAGTCTGGGGGAAACAGGGTGTTACACAACCCATGCACCTTTTGGTTCTTTGAGAGTTGTTGCAAGTAGCGGTAGTTCAAACAATCAAACTACTCACGCCAAATTTTGTTGAAGTCATCAACCACATCAACATTTTAGTGCTAAAAGGAGGAGCACTGCCTTGTATGCCCAATAATTGAACTAATTTTCATTCATTTTTTAAACAACAATAGCCACAACTTACCACATAACCAATCAGTGAATGAAGATGACTTGTGAGCACATTAGCATAGACCAAGTCCGAAACCTATTTTTTAAGATACCAAGGTACAATTCAATAATGAAATACTTGTACCATTTTATTTTGAATTGAAATATAATTTTTATCATTCTGTACAGCTCGAGGATTATTTTTTTAATCCCACCTAGTAGTGTCAAACATTTTTTCATATTACTTGAGCTTACACTCTTCAAATCAAATCCTTTTTAATTGTTCCTATGGTTGGGTGACAATATTGTTATATTGTCTATGGTTAAACGAGAACATCCATTATATTCTCATAGCATCTATCCTCCAAGTTTGACATGAAAGATCTTGGTGCAGTGAATTTCATTCTAGGAATGGAGATCAAGAGAGATCGAGTAGCTAGAAAGCTTTGGTTGAACTAAAAGAAGTATATTGAAACAGTCTTGAAATGTTTCAACATGCAGGATTGAAAACTTGTGAAGGTGTCAATTCATGTGGGAGAAAGACTAATTGTTGAACATGTGTCAACAGGATGAGTAAGAAATAGGAGGTTGTAGCCTTGTGAACAACAGAAGTTGAATACATGGTGTAATGTACCCCAAATTTACCCAAGAAAAACAAATATTTAATTAGGGTCATTAGAATTATTCAAAATTTCCCTTACTTCTCCATACATTTCTTAACTATACTATAAGGTGATTCTATTACCGTTTTTATTTTCCACCATTTACACTTACCATGTCCTTGAACAAAAGTAAATGAAATACTCTACCCGAATCCGAGTCTCAAAGAAGGTAGAGATGTAACTTACTTACTTAGACAAATACATATATAGGTATATATATACTCACCATAGAATATGCATTCTAGTCGTGCAATTTATAGACATTCTATGGAAAACATCAATGTATATTATGACCTTAGTCTGAATGTATTCAATTAATTCCCCATTTGTATGGGAAGGTATTTATTTAACGGGTTACTACTAACACGACATTCAACACGTGATAGTGTTAAGACTTAAAACAGTTGTAACTAAATGGTCGGTACATGTTGCTTGTTCCTGGTTGATTTTCATTCATTAGAACTAACCTTGGCATGAGGGTTAATGGATTGGGTGTAACGAATAGGACTCTAACTAAACTGGAAGAAAAATTAACAAAACTATGGCCCAGAACTAACTGTCATTATGACCGCCATAAGTCTGATCCGAGGTTATCAAAGATACGATTGTGGTGGTGTAAATGAACCCTTCCAATGGCATTTAAGGCATTCTATAACACACCTCCTTGGGACCATCTCTTGTTTAATGTGCTCATTGTAATTACGCCACCTTTACCTAATCACGTGGGTTAGGTACAACTCATCATTAATGCCTTTGAAATAATCGACGAAGGGTTTTCCTAAGACTATTGTTTCATTCTTCACCTTGGCTTTGTGTATTCTGAAAAATGCGTTCAAAGTTATCCCTGTTACTGTTATTCTTTGTGGAACAACCAACGTCTATGAGGTTGGCTCACTCTAGTGGATATTTTGGCAGACCACACCCACCGGACAACCCATCAGTGAGGTAAGGACCTTTGGTTACTTGTGTTCGAAATCTCTGTGTTACAAAAATTATTGTTTGCATCAATCCTATCGAAAACTCTTAATAGCACGATTGGCCCGTCTTCTATAGTTGGGTTTAGAGTTTTGTAACTGGCATTTCACCCAGTAGGGTTTAGGGTTTTACTTTGGTTTCCATAACTAGGTTTTTCAACTGTGAGTAGGGGCGTTTTCCTTATGATTTTCCTACTCTTGCATTTTTAATTATGGTTACGAAGACATCGTGTAGCTCTATATTTTTTTTAATGACATCCTTGAATTTTTGGTCTATTTAATTCTCTGAGGATGCACAACTTAGTTCTTGCTAAGGTTTTGACTCATTTAGAGTTGGCATGACATGATTTCCTTTGTAACCCTGCCCACTATAAGCATAGAGTAACTTCTCACCTGATTCTGTGCTCATAACATTCAGCCTATAATATCTCACCATATTCTGAACAATTACAAGGTAAGAGGGTTTAAGAATCATGAGACAATTTCCATAGTAATTCCATGAACCCTTACTCTGGATATGTTTAATGAATCGTTTTCTCCAGACCCTGATATGTTTAATGAGTCATTTTCTCCAGATTTGTAAATAATGTTTTTAACAAAAGTTACTCTACTTGTTCTAAAATGCATTAATGTAATTATGAATACAGTTTAATGTCTCCTGTCGTGTATCTTTATTTCGAGGCTCTGGGACATGACCGATGAATTAACCTCGCTCGTTACTCCATAGATTTGGATGTCTTAGTCGTTTTGATTATTTAAATCGCATCAAGGAAAGAACCCTAGTTTTTCCCAAGACTCTGTCCTCGATTGCCTTGTATTTATTTCCAAGATAGTTTTGATAAAACTCGTAACCTTATCCTATGGTCAATTGGGCTACCCTGTAGGTTACGTTTTATACTGTACACTCTTTATACTATGAAATCTAAACTAAGTAATATGGCTCTTCATATTTACCTACATTAATATAGGCATTCAAATATATTTACATAATTCAGTTCCATTCACAACTTCACATACAGAAAGTTTACTCAACGAATACAATTAAACTGTAAGGGTTTATCCTACAATTTATTCCATTCCATCATTAATTTAATCAACAAAAATAATTCATCAAGAATTAAATTAGATGTATTATATCAGCCATTAAATCAAAACAACATTTGATCAGAGAAAGAGTAGATGGACGTATCTAAGCAAGTTAACGAACAACAAATGGAACATCCAAGTTCCTCCCAACCTTAGAACGGAACAACCAATCTACTTGCTTCGTTCACCCCCTAGCCTGACCATGAATCCATGAGGGAGAAATCCAAAACTCCTCCTCAACTATAGTCCTTCTTCAGTTTCAGAAAACTTATCCTTGCCTCACACTCAAAAAAAAGTGCTCATAACAGCAAGTGATCTTATTTTTTTCCTAGCATACTAGGCAGTGTCTTGCCTCCTCCCATATGTTATATATCCAAAAGCATTTGTGCCTAGGTCTTTTCCCCTTGGGAATTTTCACAGCTTTCCAAATCCCCGATTTTCAAGGGCTACTAATAGCCAAATTCCTGATTTTCCACTTGTAACATTCAGCCATGAGATAGTTCCAACATGTTCCCCACTCATGGAGTCATGGTCATCTAATTTCAACCTGGTTGTTCCATTTGATCATCAGTAATAAATATAAAAATTATTTGTTTCTTACAAGTGTCATAGTTAAGGAGTTGGTTGGGACAAATCAAATCTTTTCCCAACAGTCAGAATCATAATTTACAATTAACTAAATTCGAAATTCGGAATTGCCATAAATGGCAAAAAAAATCCAATTTTGAAATTACCAAAAACGGAAATAAATTCCTAAGTATTTTCAGACTTAAAAATAATTTATTTTGGGGGATGTTACACATGGCATCCACTCATGGAAGTAAAGAAGAAGTATGGCTGCAAAGGTTGTGTTCATGAATTGGGTTTGAGAAGAAATATATGAAGATAAGTTCCAATATCCAAAGAACAATATTCATGGCAAAGAACCCATCTTATCATTCTAATACTAATCATATTGATGTATAATTCCATTTCATGAGAGATATGGTGGAAAGTAACAATGTGTTGCTAGATAAAGTAGACACATTAGAAAACATAGTAGACTCTTTGACCAAGTCTGTGAGTGTTGTGAAGCTCCCTTGGGGCAGAGAGGCAATGGGAATTGCTACCCTGGGTCTGTGAACGCGAGTTCATATATTTCCCAGTTTCAACAAAGAAAATGAAAAGTAGGAGAATGTTGGGTTGTTATATTATTTGCAGTGAAATTCTAGTTGAGGTGGATTGATTGACATTCGAAATCGAAGGAATTGATAGCAAGTCGAATGTCGAGTTGGTTCTATCGGGTAAATTTGAAGTTGAATACATCGACAACAAGTCTAAAGTCGAGATGGTTTGACTGGTTAATGTCTAAGTCAAAGACATGGACAACAAGTTGAAAGTCAAGGTGGTTCGACCAGGTAAAGTAAAATTTGAATACATTGACAACAGGTCGAAGAGGTAAACCGACAAGAGGTTTACAAGCGAGCGTGTGGCAAGTGACTGAAGACCAAATGAAGTTCGACTGGTAGCCGAATGGTAATCTGACTTGGTAGTCGACTTGGTAGTTGGCTATAACAGAATCCTGATATTTGCAGGATTTGTAGCCAATGATTTGCATGGATCTATAACCATCTTTGGTCGCCTTTTCTTTATGGTTTTTACTACTGTAAATTCTATGAAGAAGGCATGTTGTAATGTTGTAAATTTTAATCACTAATCAATAATCGTAAAGGTTGTTGGTCATGCATATGTACGTTGAATTGGCTATAGGGTTGTTCTTGTGTAAAGTGAGAAGGTATGGTGTCGATTGCATCTCAGTTGTAGACCAAGGTTAGGCATGTAACCTTTTATTCTGAATGAATAAGACAATAAGAGAGAAGAATGCTTAAGGAATGTTGGTTTTCCCATTTGGGTTTCCAGGGTAAAATATATGTGTACAATGTGTTTTTTTTGTCATTTACTTTTTTGATTAAATCTTTCTTTGTCTCTTCTACTAGGTTTAGTGTGGAAGTGTTCCTCATTTCCTAACATTCTCGAGTAGTCATGGTACTCAATAAAGAAGTCACTTGGCACACGTGTCCCGATTTTTCATGCCCTCAACAAAATCACAATCAAGGACAATTTTCCCATTTTTTTATTGATGACCTTTTGGATGAATTGAGTGGTGCTTAGTACTTTACCAAACTTGATCTCCATTCTATCTACCACCAGATATATATGAAGGAAAAAGACATTCTGAATACTGCATTTAGAACTCATGAGGATCACTATGATTTCCTGGTCATTTCCTTTGGCCTACATAATGCTCCCTCCACTTTTCAAAGTCTCATGAATCATATATTTTGTCCTTTCCTCTGTCATTTTGTCTTAGTTTTCTTTGATGATAATATCATCTATAGTAAAACTTAGCAAGCCCATCTTTCCCATGTGGATCAAGTTCTTCATCTACTAACTTAGCACCAACTTTTTCTCAAAAAGTCTAAATGTGTTTTGGGAGCCTCTAAAGTTGAGTACCTAGCTCATATTGTCGGGAAGGATGTTGTATAGGTGAATCCTAAGAAAATTGAATCTATGAAGGATTGGCCTCAACCTAAAACTCTTAAAATCTTGTGTGCTTTTGGGTTTAATGGGATATTATCACAAGTTTGTTCAAAATTATGGCAAAATTATCACTCTTCTCACTTCTCTCATAAAAAAGAATGAATTCAGTTGTACACCCAAAAATGATCACTCCTTCCAGGCCTTAAAAGATGTTATGTGCACGACTCATGTCCTCACACTACCTGAATTCACCAAGACTTTTGTCTTGGAATGCGATGTGTCAAGGAAAGGAATTGGGGTCATCCTCATGTAAGTTGATCTACCTTTGGATTTCACAAGCATACAACTTTTGGAGCAACATTTGAGAAAATCAATCTATGAAAAGGAAATGTTGGTTATTATGCATGCAATGGATCTATGGCATCCTTATCTATTGGGACAATGCTTCCAAATTAAACTTGATCATTGTAGCCTCAGGTATTTCCTAGAACATAGAATCTCCTTCCCAGAGTAGCAAAAATGGGCGACCAAGTTGTTTGGGTATGATTATGAGATCAATTACAAGAAGGGTAAAGAAAATGTGGTTGTTGATGCTCTTTCAAGGAAATATGAAGACAAAGGGTCCATCTTTTTCCTCTCTTTTATTATAGCAAATTGGCTTCAAGAAGTTCGCTAGGAATGGTTGCAAGATCCCAAACTTTATAGCCTAATCCAACAATTGCAACAGGATCCTTGAGCTTCTCTAGGGTACTAAGCAATCAATCGAACCTTAAATCCACAGTGCTCTTTGAGATTCATTCTTCTCCCATAGGTGGGCATTCAGGATTGACCAAAACCTATGAATGGGTCAAAGATTGTTTTTTTTGGTAAGGCATGAAACATGACATCTGCACCTTTGTGGCTAAATGTGATACCTATCAATGTAATAATGGAGAAACCGCCAAATCTCCAAGCACACTCCAACTTCTCCCAATTCCACCTATTATTTGGAGAAATATCTGTATGGAATTCATTGTGAGCCTACCAAAATCGGGCAATAAATCCATCATTATGGTTGTAGTAGATCGTCTTTCCAAGTATGCTCATTTTTGTGCTCTTCAACTAATCCAGAATCGGATCCAGAAGCCTGATAGGGATCAAAAAGGCTCAAAATGAAAGTTCTCATAATGGAATGAAACAGTGCCATTGCGTCTGTCTCGTCGCGGTGATTCTGGCAGTATATTTACTTCCTCAAACGGGCTCTGTATGCGAAAGTTATCGCGTTCTGATTGAAAACCCAAATAGGTAAAAAGTCAAAGGGTCAAACTGGCAAAATTCAATGCTGACATCAGCATGATGACAACACGACATCACCAAAGACACCTCATCACTACTGACGTGGAATCTTTTGAAGATGACATGTGGCAGAGGTACAATGGGTCGTACAACTAATGGTGGACCAACTGTCGATTGACACATGGTATGCATTAGGCAAATGGGGTGGTGCCACATGGCCCAAGCGTGGGCTTCCATGTGGCACCCCGTCATTGGTTACTATGTTTAAAAAAATGTTATGGAGTTCATGGGGTTCAACCCCGCGACCTGATCGTAGGGGCAAAGTCTTATGGAGAGGCCCAACACCAATGCACCCACATTGTTACTTATTAAATGTATCACATTTAATTTTATTTAAAGTGTATATGTTATAATATGGCGTGGAAGGAGGGGGATGGGGTTAAGCCCCAGCCCGTGGTTTATCGTTGTAGCATATGATCGGGGGGGAGTGCAACACATGGAATAAACACCCGTCCACTAGGGAGCCATCGGTTACATGGTATCTGCCCAAAATCTAGGGGCTTATCCACTTTTGATGCGTGGGGCTCTATCCATAGCCCATCGATCCTATACACATGCCCAAAGACCAGGAGCTAGCCCGGACAGGGGGGCTAGCACACAACAAGTTGATCACCTGGCCATATGGCGGACTTCCATATTCCCAAGGGTGCGCGCCAAAAGGGGTTGCACCCTAATTTGTTATAAAATTGGTTTTTAAACTACATAGTTGATTTTTTTATTATTTTATGCGTGTAATTAATGGATTTTATCCACTATTGGGAGATTTTGAGCCCTATTTGAGCCTAGATTTTGGGAAGAAGTTGGGGATGGATAACCAACTTCAGATCTATAAAAAGCTACCCCTAGTTGAATGGTGGTACAACACCTCTTACCATACTTCCACTCGTATGGCTCCCTTTGAATTAATCTACGAGAAAAATCCACCATCAGTTCTCTCATACATGTTAGGTGTCTCCAAGATCCAAGAGGTGGACAACACTCTTACAGTATGCATGACCATTCTCCATGCCCTCAAAGAAAATTTGGTCATGGCTTAGAATCACATAAAACAATAAGAAGATCAAGGTCATTCAGAACGTCAATTTGTTGGAGGGGACCAAGTGTTTCTCTGTCTGCAACCTTGAAATCAAACGTCACTCAAGGATGAACACTATAAAAAACTTGCCCCCAGGTTCTATGGTCCTTATTCAATTCTCAAGCGAGTGGGACCTGGGGCCTACCAGTTAGCTCTTCCTAGTCTTTACAAGCTCCATCCTATTTTCCATGTCTTCTGCTTAAAGAAAGTGATTGGAACTAAGTGTGAGAATCAAACCAATGTCCCTAAATTGGATGAAGAAGGATCCATTTGGTTGCAGCCAAAGGCAGTCTCTAACCAACGTGAGTGTCGTCTCTGCCAACACACAATCAAGGAAGTCTTATTTCAATGGAAGGACATCTCTGCCAACACACAATCAAGGAAGTCTTATTTCAATGGAAGGACACAACACTAGAAGATGCCACTTGGGAGTTGGTTACCATTCTGCAACAATTTTCCCATCTCAAGCCTTGGGGAAAATGATGTTTTCCAAGGGGGAGGGCATGTTAGGAACCTAACCTCCCTAACCCTTCACATAGATAGAATAATATGTTTTCTATGTAATAAAGACTGACATTAATAAATAATTCCTATATAGTAATGTGAGCAAGTCTAATGTAAGAAAACCTAATAGAAACTTCTCTTCTATAAAGGTGTTCCTCTAGAATGTTCTTTAAAAGATAAAATTAGTATAAATAGAAGTAGAAGGTGTGAGGAAGTTTTGTTTTGAGAATTATTGTAATAGAGCTCTGCTTTGCTAGAGGTTTCCCCCTCGATTCCACTTCTAGAAGGATCTTCCTCTAGATTGTTCTTTTGGATAGATATATTTAGTATAAATAGGAGTATAGGGTATGAGAAGTTTTGTCTTGAGAATTATTGTAATAGAGCTCTGCTTTGCTAGAGGTTTCCCCCTCGAAGAGGCAAGTGAACTTGGCATAAAAGTACCATTGTTGGTGTTGTTATTCTCTACATTTTATTGTTCTGTTGGTATTTGTTGCAATTATTTTGTTTATGCTTATTATAATACATCTGATACCTTATAACGTCTCACATGGAAACTTTGTATCACTTTGCATGAAGGGCTTCTCGATCAAAACTCTGTGTGGAGTTTTATGAAACGTCTAACATTTCGAGTGGACACTCCACCCATCATCAGGGACATAGAAAAGAGTTTTATGAAACATCCAACGTTTCGAGTGGACACTCCACCCATCATCAAGGACATAGAAATTTTTCTATGTCCCTAATGATGGGTTATGTCCCTAATGATGGGTGGAGTGTCCATTTGAAAAATTAGACGTTTCATAAAACTCCACACATTTTTGATCCAGAAGCTTTATATATCCCTGATGATGGGTGGAGTGTCCACTCAAATATTAGAAGTTTCATAAAACTCCACAAAGTTTTGATCCATAAACCTTTCATACTTACATTCTCAACTTTGTATCATCCAATACCTAATAAATTTGAAATTAAAAACACATCTAAGATGATTAACTCAATGAAAGGAGAATGGTAAAAAAACATTGCAATGGTAAAAACGCACCGGAATCCAATGTCGTAAGCAAACGATCCTCATTTAATGTGCATCTAAAAATTGTATTAAGTCTCTTAACAAAAGTTTGTTACTACAAAATCCAATGCAATGGAAATTGATTAACCGACAACCACTGCGCGATCGACTTAGTGACTACAACGCGTTTTGTTTTCATGAATTCAAAAAGAGAATAGATTATGCACAACTCTGGGCCGTGACCTGGTATCTCCTAAAATGCAGAATTTATGTAAATTGATTTACTCTCTAGTTACCCACATGAAATTGCCACAAAATATAATTTCTCTAAATTATATGTAATGCAATTACAATAAGTTGTGACTCAGTTAATCACTATAAAATATGATATTTATTAAGCCAATGTAAGCATTACACTCCAACAACCTTAACCTCATTGTAGTAGATTCGGGTCATCTAAGGAGTCCCAATTCTACTGCCAATGTCGATCGCGAGGGTTTTCAATTCCATGATTTGCGATTCCGACGCGTTGGGATTTAATTGTGTTAGACCGATAATTTTGGGACGTAGCCCTTTGTTGTTTAGGATCTTAGCGCAGTTGTCGTGGTCGTTGGCCAATGTTTTCAGTATCTGCAGTCCCAGCAGACTGAAAGCTGAATAATCATATTTCAGTGACTGGTGAAAGCCCGTTAGATGCCGAAAGTTTAATTTGATTGCTATCGTACAACAAAGACGCTATGGATTCTACGGACTCAGGGATGTCCATCACTCGAATGAGATTTCGGTCTATCATGATCAATTTGGAGATGATCTGTGCAGCCACTCGTCGAATCTCATGTTCCTGAAGTTGATCCCAATTCAGCATCTCGATCCGCGTCTCCGCCAAACCTCTCATTGTTCCGATCTCACTCAACCTCTCTGCTGTAAACGTTGAAAGTAGTTTCAATTCATTATGCCAAAAGGTGTATACCTATTGATAATAGGCAGATTTAATAGGGGTTTAGTGCTTAATAAGTTTTCTATGGACAAGATCTTTTTTACATTTACCTAATAATATTTAAAAATTACTTTGATAGCTAACTCATTGCCACCTAAGTCATTAACAAAAATTAAAATATCAACACCATGTAAATGAAGCTCAATGGTTTATTTGTTAATCAATAATAAAATTTAATATATTCTTTTAAGAATTCTTTTCATCCTATCAACCTTTTGACATTGATCAGCCACAATTATGTAACTGTGCTAGTTATATATTTAATAAATATTATTTACCATTTTATTGTACTTAACCTTGGTATAATTCAAATAAAACCGCGGAGATGCACCCAGTTGAAAATGTCCCACCTAATAATTATTTCAGGATTGCGCACTCCATATAGGCAACTCAGTAGCTATGTGGGAGGACTTTCATTACTCGGCTCAGTTTCATTAGCTTGGACGCAGGCTGCAAGTGACTGAAATTGCAATATTTCTTTTTATAAAAATCTGGAAAACCCTAGTATTGAAATGAAATACATTGAGATTTCTTTTTATAAAAATCTGGAAACCCCGCAATTATTGAAATGAAATACATTGAGAAAAAATTAAGAGGATTTAGATTTTAACATCATTAGTCAGTAAAACCAGTTCTTAATGAGAAGTGAATTAGTCAGTCAATAAATTTAGGATTTTGTGAGGATTTTTTTTTCCAAAGTTTGGTGATTTGGGGTGTGTTAAAATGGCTTAAATTTTTATAGTCAAAATTTAGAATAGGAAATTATAATTTGAAACAAATTTATTTACTTAAAAAAATTGAATATATAGTTGAAATTTTTCATGTGACTATCCATAATAGTGTCCATCCTCTTTTAATGGTTGTTGTGCAGGCTACTCAGAGCACGATTTGCAGCGTATGCTACTATGATGTAATATATTGAGTTGCTGTGATTGGTAGCTATACCCTGAACTTAACTGGATTGCGGATTTCAACATCCTTTGCAGCAGCTTGTGATGCTCGTGCTAATGTTTGATCAAATCATTCAGAGTAGAAATCCATTCATTCAGTCGTGACTTAGAGGGCTATTGTGTAATTTTGCATGCTGTACGATGTTAGTAGGGGTTCTCGTAAACCTACAATGAGAATAAACTTTGTTCACGCAAATGGAGATCTATTTGTAGTTCCATGATTATTTGGCATTTGTTGCCATTGTATCCATCTGTTTCCGTACGATGGTTGTTGGAACTTATCTTGCATAGGCGATGTTGTTTAAATTTTGATTCTTCATTTTATGCTAGGGAACGCACTGAAATCATATTGGTAATGCACGAAAAAAACACAACTCTGGCGCAGTTGTCTATATTGCGATTCTTCCTTTTGAACATAGGGAAGTCGTATTGAGAGTACACCCAAAAAATTCTACGTCTACAACATAACATCCACATATTGAGAATGTGACAAGAAAACTCATCTAAACAATGCAAGGTAAGTGGATTGGTCAAATACAACAATGTGGGGAACCTTAAAGGCTAGGCACCTTATGGGCTTTTTTTTTTTTTAATGAAAAAGTCGTTATCATTATGTTTAATGAATAATGATAACAAGAAAAACTATATCTTTGTGTATTATTATGTTTAGATTTTTTTTTGTGTATTATTATGTTTAGATTTTTTGGGAGATTATATTTATATTTTTTCAAACAAGTTTAGGTAATGTATTATTTATTTTAAAATTAAAATATTGAAAAAACATTACCCTTCCATAAAATTATATATTCATTAATAAAGTGAAACCATATAATGATGGTATGGTTTTGAAAATGAATAATGTGTATTAACCTTAAAAAATATTGTTGTTTAACTATTCTAAGTATTTGTTTTTTCACATGATATTTTTTTGTTATTTTTTTGGAGAAATAGTATAATCTTAATGTTTTAAGGGTTTTTAGTATGATGAATTCGTTTCTCTGGATTAGAAATGCAATTTAAACAACATAAAATTGTGATTTTGTTAAAATGGATATCTCTTGATTTAAAAGAGAACCTTATATATATAGACACCTACATATATAGTTTAGTGCATTCAAAAACATACCTAACTTGTTTTTCACTCACTTGAAGGCATGTTGAATTTATATTTTTCTTTCATAACTATTTTTTTTTAATATATTTTGATTATTTATGCTTTTTTAACAATTATTAATGAGAAGTTAAATAATTATATAAGACATTTCCCTTGTCCCATAAACAAAGAGGTCTCATACACCATTACCTTAAAAATGGATTATTATTATTAAAAGTAAATTTTTTTTAAATTAATAAAAAAAATTCTTACATAACCATTTTTTAATGCATTTTGATTAATTATACATCTTTAAAAATTATTGATGAAAAATTAAATAATTATACAACACATTTTCATTTCTTAAAATTTTGCTATTTCTATTATAAAATATTTTTTAAAAAAAAACTTAATAAATATTTGAAGAAAATAAATATCCAACTATATTGATAACAACTAATTAAATTCAATTATTTTAAAAATATAAGCATGCAAAAGAAAATATCCATATAATACAAACTTTAATAATTAAAAGAGAATCTATTAACGAATTATATATAATATATTTATTTAATAGATTTGCTATCTATCTCAATACAAACTTTAATAATTAAAAGAGAATCTATTAACGAATTATATATAATATATTTATTTAATAGATTTG
>CBVK0100189154.1:0-14048 GCA_900067695.1 Picea abies | reverse complement strand
CATTGTATATTTTATGTTCTTTTACTGAAAATCTATTTGCAGTAAATATTGTACAAGGCTAAAATCTAGAATGATGTATCACTTGTGGTGCTTATCCAATCCTTGATGGATGATAGTGTCAGGCTACATCTTTTCCAAAGATCCCTAACCAAAAGTGTCATTAAGTGGTACATTGAGTTACAAGGTGCTTCCTTTAAAGTTTCAATGACTTGGAAATGGTGTTTCTAACGCATTACCAACTACCCATTCAATACAAGATAGGAACCGAGCTCTTGGCATCACTACATTAAGATACCACCACCCACATTTCTGATCATATACTTGAGTGGTGACAAAGGCGAAGGATGATCAAGACCCATATCTTGGATAAGATCTTCATGGAGTGGTTCACCAAATTCTCCTTCCAACTATTTCCAAGGATATAGCTATGGTCGGGGAGGCTACTGAAGAGAAATCCATTATGCATGTCCAACATTTGAACTTGATATACTCTAATTCAAATAATATATATGACATTATCCCACATGCTCTTAGGACATCGATAGATCCGAAGAATCCAAACCCAAGACCCCATTCCAACAACATAGTTGGTTTTGTTTCCCATGCCTCTGTGAACCAGTTAGTTGACCAAATGGGTCACATGTTTATTTCATCACACTCGTCAACTGCTAGTTCTAATGCTCAAACTACCACGGTCCCTACTCAGACCTCCAAGGTGAATTCGTTGGAGTCCACGCAACCGAAGAATCCTCAGAAACTTGGAGGAAAAAAGAAGAGGAATAAGAAGAAGAATTCCAATACTAAGAAGGGGACCGATCCCACCCAAAATGCTCGGGAGTGGGGCATGAAAGAAAAGAAGAAGATTTGGTTACCCTGCATGATTTTTGTGGAGGACCACCCTACTCATTAGTGTCCTTGAAAGAATGATATCTGTCATTATTTGGCATAGCAAATGGCCTCCCAACAACCTGATGTTTTAACACATCCTTTTCCCCCTCAACCTCATCACATGGTTGTAGCAAATCCTTCCCCTCCGCAAGGGGGCATGCCAGGTACTCCTCACCATGAGGGGTATTCCTAGAATTCTTCCCTTTTCATGTGTGACCACATGGTCAATTTACAAACTGGAGCAAAGAACTATGACACATTTGATCATGTTCCTATTGCACAAGGCCCAACATCTTCTTCCCATCCCATTGGCTCTCTTCAGATTGAAAGGCCATATTTTGATGTACCACTTCACCCCCCCCTGAAGGGAGTTTTTCAAAGAATGACACATAACCCAAACACATAGGCCGCCCATAAATACAATGTTGTGGATGACTTGTCCCAAGCACCTTGTGCCATGTCTACACTCAAGTCCTCCAAAGCTACCCAATACAACAAAAAGCCACTTGTGTGATATAGGTGGGATTGATCCCTCGAAATCGAGTTTGATTAACTTTGATTCCGATCAGGTTACTCGTAGGCTCTCCCATCAAGTTCCCTTCCAAATTAAAGTGTGAACGATGGGAAAAAACAACTTTTGAATCGTGGTTGATGAAGGAGCCTTGACTTGCACATGTCCATTTCTTGTGGGAAGGCCATTGAATCTCCTAATCTCAAGACATCACAACACTCTTGAAATTGTTTGACAGACATATGTTCCAGCCTCGTGGAATCATCATTGCCTTACCCATCAAGTTAGGTGGTAATACCATCTTTGTTGTTGTGAAGGTCTTTGATGCACCTCGTGAGTACAATTTTCTACTTGGGCACACTTGGTTCTATGAGAGGACTGCAGTTGTCTCATCAGTCTTTAGGGTCTTATGCTTCCCTCCCGAAGGTAAAATAGTGACAATTGATCAACTTTTGTTTTGTATCCTAGACCTTGCATCCAATGAAGGGTCTAATGTACCCTTTGTCGGCGATTCCCAATAGTCTTACATGAGTGTTGGTGCAGGGATGTTCAAATATTCTTCAATCATGGGAACATTTCTTCTTCTCCCACCACCTCCTGCTATGAGCATTTCTCATATCCACGTGATTTCATATTTACCAATGGATCCCTTAGGTATTTTGATCTTTGGGTGGTACCTCCCCCTAAGGATGTTTCATCATATGGAGATTACATGCCACTCACCACGGTCGAGATTTCCTCCTCAATGATCTTGTCAGCATCAACTAATACTAGTTAGTGACTCCATCCTCATATGGAGTGTGATCAACCTACTATGGCCGTACAGTTTGTTGACTCTCCAAGTTCACATGACATTCTATATTTTGAGTTTCCTTCAAAAGAGGCCATCTTGGAAGTCATGGCTTCCATAGATAAGCCCAAGGAAGATGAGCATAATCAACAATCCATCCTTCCTAATTTTGAACCCACGAGAGTTAGAATGATGAGTCTTGATCTGAGACTAGGGGCATTTTTTAAGGCATCCAGTAGACCTCTTGGTATTGGTCCTTTTCTGCTTGGTTATATTTTTTATAACTTTCCATTGAATTCTCTACTTTCCATTATACTAAGATTTATGTTTCGTAAATCCTTCACGTATTGATGGGAACTATCAACGAGATACCCTAACTCACAAAACCACTCAATATGAGTATCTCTGACTGTAAATATCCATTCCTATGTGCACAACCCCAACATGTGATCCATATGATGCCATCATCAACTCATGAGTTGATCGATTATGAAAAATATCCTTGGTTGGAGCCTAGAAATGGGCTCTACTTTTCATGAACCATGAAAATGCATAGTTCTTTGTACATAGGTGTGTCGTGTGCGTACTTTTGATTTGCATATTTAATATCTAAAAAATCCAAAAATGTTTTCTTTTTTGAGATTTCACTATGTTTTTTGACCCCTAGAATCTAGTTTACATGTGTTGACAGGATCACAGGGACTCATTTTTTTACGAAGATGGGGAATTCCACTAAACTTGAGGTGACATATAGGGATAGGTTTTTCTCTACATCCACAATTTTCATTATTAATCATCCATTTTACCTTCACATGCCTTAGGTTCGATCCCATCATGTTGCGACATTATCCACTCCATTTTTGCACGTCTTAACTTGTTCGGTTGTGCCTACCATTCATGGGCACCCTAGTTAGCAATTGGATTTCCATTTGGTTCCCATGTTGTGATTTCCCATAGGCCCAAGAACCCTCCTATAGCCCCTCCATGACTTGAGGTTGAGACTCATTTTCCTCTCTTCATCTATATTCTAGCCATATCCCAAAGGGGTTCCTAAAATTTACATATTGCTTAATGGTCACCTATGCATTTTTTGCTTGCATCATACTTCCCATCGTTGCACTATTGTTTTCCCAAATTCCACTTACCACTTCTGCAGTGGTCAATGACCATCTGCCTCTTGCATTAGTTGGTCTTTGTTTTTCATCCATATACCCATGGAGAGAACAATTGCTAAGAGTGGATCTCACTTTCCAGTACCATTTGCATTCATTTTACTTAGGTTGGGTCCATGTGATTGGACCATAGGAGCATGTTGTTTAGCCACTCGTTCTATCCAGACAAGTACACTTTTATTTCTTTTTTGGACTCGTTAAAGAACACAAAAAATATACATATTGAGTAAACTTTTATCTCTTTTTTCAAAGTCGTAAAAAGACATGAAAAATATACTATCTAGCATACTTCTATCTCTCTTTCACACTCGTTAAACCATGAAGGAGAAACAAAAAAACACACAAAAAAATCAAAACAAAGAGTGGGAGTTTTTTTACCATTGGTCTATTCTCAAAATGGCAGCATTAGTCTATTCACCCTTGAACATGGAAACTATTTGAGTCCTTATCATATAATTGGGTTTTATATTTCCTAGGAGTCATCCCAATAATATGAGCCACAGATACATCTTCGGCTGATTACTCTTCCAGTCATCATGGAGAGTGCTTCAATACCTCCTGCATTGTTGCACTATATTCGTCTGACTCTTGTGTCTTTCTTCCAAGTCACCATTGTGTTGTGCTATATGTTCAAGGGAATTTTAAACCAAAGTCGACCATATACTATTATTTTTACTTTCTGAGTCATCCATCCCTATGTCAGTTATGTAAATTTGGATGAACCTACACAGATAAGATCTAGCTAGTAAAGGACATACACGATTTGCAGAAAAATGAGAAAAGACAGAAACGAGAGAGAGAGAGAGAATCAAATAATTGTATTAACTAAGTGAATGAATGATAATTTACACATGATATACTATGTATAAATAAGCTAATATGCACTGCAAGAGAAGCCAGTGTGTCATAGTGGTGGTCTAGACTCATTTGGACATACACCGACAGTCACGAGAGTTAACTACCACCTAGTCTAAGTCAACTAGCCTCCCAGTCCCCAGTTAACTAACTTAATCATAGTGAAATGAGGAGGAGATCAAGGAAGCATCAGTAATGTGCCACTCTGGTGATAATCCCAAGGACAATTCACATTAGCATTGATGATCCCAATGTTGCATGGTGATTGAACCAATGTAGCATCAAGACTCCACTCAATTGATCCAACTGAAGTATGAATTGAAGAGAATATTCCCCTATAATGTAGGAAAAGGAATATTATCCCTAAAATGTAGGAGAGTGGATAATGACTAATAAACATAGGGAAAACCTTAGGAAAAAGAAATCATAGGTGTGTGCAAAGTATCTCCAACAAGTTGTACTTAGTGATACTCTCTCTTCACATCACCTCTCGGTATATGTTTCATGTCGATTGATGGGGGAATGCATTAAGGCCACTCTTCGACGGATCTCTCCCTATCGACTTCAACACATTATCTAAGGGAGGGATCTAGAAACTAGCTAGTACCTTTGATTTTGCAGTCCTCAATGGCAGGCCTCCTCATGATCGACAATGGGTTTACATCATTAACTCTTGATCGATTGATTCATGAGTGCTCGACATCAACTCCTCTATTCAAACTCTCTAGATTATACTGGGTACCTTGGGGTCCATATTCCTCATTGGTGGGTCCCCTCGCTTTTTTTAACAATATACATCAATGATCAGTAATCATATGGTTTATACCATGCTTGACATCATCCCATCTATTCACATGATGTAGATTCATACCATCGAGGTTTGGGACGAATACCTTGGGATTGGGGCTACATCCCTCTTTTACAACATCCCCTCCCAATTTGCGATGGAGTGTATCACTTATCTATGAGTACTTTGAAGACTTCAGGGGCACTTTCCTTGGTGCTTGTTGTCTTCCTGATGTATATATGTTGTGTCATAGATCCACATTATATTTTCTAGTGGCTATGGTTGTATTCATGACATAGATCCACATTGTATTGTCTCATGGCTATGATATTATTGATAACATAGAGCCACCATGTATTCTTTCATGGCCATGGTATTGCACTTCATGTCATGGATCTGCAGTGTATTTTTTGGTGGCCATGCTCTTCGGAGTCTGATTATGTCTTCTTAGGGGATGGTCTATATATGCTTTCATCCTTGGTGTTTGATTGCAGGTACTCTTTGTCTTCTCCTCATGTTGTCTCACATGGACGCTATTTTATTTTAATGTGTTTCAGACATCCATTCCTTTCTTGGCCTGAAACATTAGGGGGCATCGTTTATAGCCTTAATTTCCACCCTACATGCCAGAAGGGAATCCAATAGAAGATGAAAGTAAAAGCACATTTCTTGCTCAAGATTTAGGAAATTTTTAAGAGTCATTGCGTGGAATATAGGAGACAACACACGATGATCATCGTTGGTCGTTTATAATGAAACACACGACGATCACTGTAACCTTCTAGATTCATAGAGTTATGAAGAGGTGAGAGAGGAATGTGTTGTATCTTCGTGGCCTGGGGCTAGGAACTCAAATCATTCGAGTTTCCAGTGGGTTCTAGAATATATAGAATCTCTCCCAAGCCTCTTCCAATGATCTATATAAAGAAGGAAAGTCTTGATAAAGAGGAGGAAGAATCATTTCTAGAGTTATGCTATCCAATTACATAGGTGTTTCTCCAGTCACAACAACCACATTCATATTGAGAAGTTTAGGAGGAGCAAGCAACAAGAGCAAAGCGGAATGCTTTCACATCCAAGGTATGATATTTGATGTATTTTCTACATGTTAATGAATAGATCATTGGTTTTCCCCTAAATGTGTTTGTGTTTGATTTGCAAATTCTTACATCTAATCTTGTGATTAAACAGGTCAGGATAGATCTAATGAATTGAGTTTTCCTAACATTACGAGAGAAAGTATATCGATAGTTGTTTGTCTTCCGATGTTCAGGAAGCATATTTCAAGAGTTGGAGCTGGATGTTAGGAGCTTCATCAATTGGATATGCGAGGACAATCATTGGTCATAAGGTATGCTTATTGCTCTTCTTGGTTAAAAGGAAAAGAATTTGTTGGCATCTTGGGAAATCATTAGAAGTCTAGCCCCCCCTGTTTGTCTAGGATCAATAGGCAGGTCCTAGAGAGATATAACTTACCATACTGATGAGATTTCTCCAATAACACTTTTTCCCCAAAAAACTAACACTCGAAATCCTTGCAAAGAATCTTTGTGCGCAAGCTCGAACTTACTATCTCGGCATGGCTTCTATCTTTTCAAATTATCGCCTGTGAAGTCCTTCTTATGAAGCATGAGTTTGCAAAATTACATTGCTTGTAATCCTCACACTTCTATAAAACTAGAATTAATGAACATTAATGTATTGAAGGTCGTTTAGTGAACTCCATAGTGGAGATTTTTTTGATTAAAATGCATAGTTATCACACATAGTTTTGATTTAACATGCGTAGAAGCCAAGTGTTGGGTTATTTTGAAATGGTTGTATTTGTAAACATTGTGGTAAATAGTATATCTCTCTATGAAACCATCACTCATATTTGAATTATATGGGTTTGTTAGGTGTAGAATGTCTAGAGCTCGAAGCCACCATGGGAGGTCCATAACACCAAATGCCCCAATTCAAATGAAGAATTTAGAAGACGTCTTGTAACAAATATCGGTGCTAATAACAGGCTCCATATGTATCCTTCATGGCAGGAGATATACATAATATTTAACATTGAATATTTCTTGGTAGAGAACAAAAACTCAAAGGTGTGTTCAAACATCAAGAAGAGCGAACTATATGATGTAGCTTCTCGACCAACCCTTCTTCCACACATGATGTAGCCCGATGAGCATACACACACTTGAAACTTCAAGTAGAATTAATCACATATCAGGTAGGAAATCCTATAGCCTCACTAGGGGAAGATATTATACATAATATGTACAGGTTATCAACACCAGATCGCTTCCTCAATAAGTAGTTTTTGGAGGAATTTGATAAAAACGAACCCTAGTTTGACTAAATTGATAGAAGCATGGTGGGAGTAGGATACAAAATTCCACATAAAAGACAACAAAATATACAACACATAGTACCTTAAAATGACATATTGACTCCTCATGACAATGATATGTCATATGTATGAAGAAGTTAACAATATTCATTTCAAGCTGGAATGGGTGCCCCTGGTCTAGAGCATAGGAAAAGGAGGGATTATTTTTTATTGGGAACAGATCATGACAGACAATATCTTCTGCAATGACAATGAAGCCTGCATCAACAAAAAAATAGGTTTTTATATGTTGTATTATTTGATTGATTCAATTTTCTCTTATGTTTCATTTCTTGGAATGAACTAGGCTTGGAACCATGACCTATCACCCATAATATCTATTGTTTTGAGTTGTGGGAGTGCAATTATATAAAAAAAAAATTATGAAATTCATGATCACTTTATGGCTCCATTGTTCCAAATTATTTTTGGAAGATCCCTCCATAGGTTTTCTATATCATGGTTTTTGGGTGCTCTTCTGCACCTCATATACTACCCACATATGTTACGAACAAACTCATAGGAAGAGAAATAACATACCAGACAGTTGAAACAGGTATTGTTAAATCCTTGTCAGCTAGTAATAAAAGAATGTGGCCTAAATTTTCAATGAAGATAGGAAGTTTCACAATGTTAAACAATACACATGCCAAAAACGAGGCAGAAGCTCTGAAAGTAATGATTTTATGCACAAGGGATCCCATAAACCATCACCAAAGAGGGTTGATAACATAACATTTCAAAATCTTGAACATGATACCTATATTCCAGCATGACTCGAATGAGGAAGAAAATCTCTTCTGAGGGGTTAGGTATTATGAAGAAGTAATGACCCGCATGCCAAATTTTCAACAACTAGAAATGTTCAAGGAAGATAAAGAACAAAAGAAAAACTTGTTCCAAGAACAAAGGAATAAATTGATGCTCAATGCATAGGAACAGGAAGAGTCCAATAAAAGGACTCAACAACAAAAGGAAGAGGAAAGAATAAAGAAGGCCATGGATCTGGAAGAGGAATTAAGAAATAAATCCATGGAGGAGGAGGAAAGAAGGATGAAGGAAGGAGAATAAAAGCACAAGGCAAAGAAAAGTACAAGTAGAAATAACAAAGAAAAATGAAGAGGAGAGAATAGCTAGAGAAGAAACACAAAAAGAGAAGGAAAAGAAGGAAGAGTGAGAGAAGAATAATATGGAGGAAGATGAAAGAAGAAAGAAAGAAGACGAAGAAAGAAAGAGAAAAGAAGAGGAAAAAGAAAGATGAAAGAGAAGAGGAAAAAACCAGGGAAATAGCAGAGATAGGGAGGAAGAAAATTCAGGAAGAAGACCAAAGTAAAGGGACCAGCCCTGACTGAACAAAAAATATTCCATACCTCGTTACTCCCTTCGACCCAGGTACTCCTCTGAACACAATGCCACTTGGATTTTCCTATGCTTCCCCACAAGAAACATATTTTGACATTTATGTGGCACAGTTGGGAGAGTTTTACTACAACATGTCTAATAAGGGAATTTCTAAGAGACCTACCAAGAGGCCAAGAAAAGGAGGAACCACTAGTATTCAAGAAATACCCCATAGGTATGTCTCATGGAAGTTAGGTCAGGATAACCCTCAGAAAGAAGTAAATTATACATCATCTCCTCTCTATGCATTTGTAGGTGCTAACGCGATAACTTGCATTTAACTGAACAATGCAATTGACAATTATAAATAAGATCACATCTCTGGAAGATCAGTTGAAGCAAAAAGAAAATGAATTTGAAAGGAAGGTCAATACAAAATATCAACTACATTTGGATGAGTTTGAAAAAGTAAAAGAAACACAATTGCAAAAAATAGAGGCATTGAAGATAGAGTACCAAGAGCATATTTCTCTCTCTGAGAATCAAAGAGTAAAAATTAGTGAATATGAAGAGAAGACGTAGAAGATAGAAACAAAACCAAAAAACATAGATAATATTGTAAACATCATGAATGTGGTGAAAGAAAAATCCATCTTGTTGAATGAAGAATTAAGAGAAAGTCATAAAAAAATCATTGAGTTAAACGGTATACAAGATTCTCATGATGAATTAACAAGACTCTCAGACTAGGTAATAGAGATAAGACAAAGAAAATAGGTAGCCTAGGAAGATTTTGATAAAGTGGTAGACATGAAAAGGAAGTATGAAGATGCCCCTGCAAAGTTTCCTAGGTACAACAAGAAAGAAAAAGAAAAGATAGTTAATACTGGATAATTGGAAAGAGCCCCATGAGGATGTTGAAGAATTGGTAAAGCTTACCAATAAAGCATGTTTCAAATTATGAAATTCAGCTGACAACATCATAGGAAAAATTGATATGATTGACATGGATGGGCTAAACTAGGAAGTACCCAACAAACTAAGAATATTAAAGGTGGAAAAATATAGATATAAAAAAAAATAGGTAATAGATTTGATGAATGAGATAAACCCAGGAGTTGTGGAGAATTACCACATTAAACCAGTGCAGTTGACCACCCTAGTAGACAACTACACCAAAGGTATTCAAAAGGACCTCAAGCAAGAAGTAACAAGACGAATCCTTCATGGAGAGATTTAGATGGAAAATGTATAGCTAGACAAGGTCAAAGATATATCCAAGAAGTTTGACGTGTGGGCTTCCTATAGAGAGAAATTGCCTCTACAATGATCTTTCTGAATTTTGTTTGTAATTCTTGTATTTAGTATTTCAAATTGCATATAAGGAAAGAGTATTGGAAAATATAAGGTGTAACTATCCTTTGACATGATGATAGTTATAGAATGTAAAAAGACTCTCTTTTTTTATAAAAGAGAGCTCCATAGAAGAATAGAGGGATTTTCCCCATTGTATGATTAGATGATATTGTTATTTCTGTGAAAATAAAGAGAAGAAGGAAATTTTGAAGTCGTGAATGTCTACAAAGGTGTATGGGACTATTATTTGTATGCTTTTGTTTTATGGGCTTCTTGAATGACTATCATATGAACTGCTTATGTGTATGTTATCTGAGATGCGTATGGTTTTATGATTTCTAATGGATACAATGGTAATGTTATAGGTCTAATCTACAACTATTTGTGATTTGATATGTAGCCTTATTGTTCTAACATATTATTGATTGACTTTAACTAATTCTGTAGTTAATAATATTATTTCATTGTTGTTCTATCTTGTTAGACTTGATCCTTATTAGGATATGATAACATTATATTATGATAGACAATTTTAATTGATTATGAGTTAGATAAGTTAAGTTTTAATCAGAATTTCATGGAGGATAACTTGTCCCCAAGTTTTAATTGAAAACCCTTAAGTGTCAACCAGCCCACATACTAGCTGAAAGTGCCATCCCAAATGAGAACAGGTCTAATTGGGACCTGCCATCGGGCATTTTCCTTTACCTACTTGACATACCATTTAGACCCGTCAACAATTTGGTTGCATGAGGTTTTTGAAACAATCTTTGACATTTCAATAATTATTAAAATTTACGGTACTCAACTTTGTCAAATTTCTTTGCTTTAGTAAATTTTGAAAATTAGGGTAATTTTTGGTAAAATTTAATTACATTTTATGATTGTTGTTTTCTAAAAGAAAATGATTTATATTTTATGCATCCATATATTATGTTACATGAACCTGGGTTAAAGAATGTTATTGTAACTCATTGAAAATGCACTAGTGGGTCTAAATTGTTGATAATCTTAGAGGTGGATCCATAAAAACAAGAAGCCTCTCTTTCCAACTATTTATTTATTCATTGTTACTATCTTCTTGCTCACTTTGAAGAAAAACCACCTAGTGTTGACCTTCAAATCATAACATTTTTCATAAGTAATAGAATTTAGCAAATTGATTAGAAACAAAATAATCATTATGTCATATTTACTACAAGTTAAATCCATCTTAAACATCGATTATAAAACTTAAAATGATAAACCTCCATTAAAATGATGATCTCTGCCTTTTCAAGGAACATAATCAATAAAATGAAATGGAGGAATATTATATAAACCTAGCACCAAGATCTATTCATGATCTCGAGTGTGATCTTTGATTGTCAGCGAAACCAAGAATAAGTAGGCCACCAACTTTTGTTTGGATTTTTCATATGAAAATGTAGGAACTAGAATCGCCAATGTCATATTTATGATGTATCTAAATTCAATATGTATGTCATATTTATGATGTATCTAAATTCATGTTACGTGATTTGTCATGTGCTTTGTCATGTGCTTCAATTCAGTCGCAGGATACCAGGTTGGTGAAATTTTTTATTACCTTTTTTTTTTTTCCAGTCGGCCTAGGTCTAATTCTTAGAGAAATACATATGTTGTTTTTTGCATTAAACATTGCAGTGGAGGATGTGCAATGGGTTTTGGAAACCAAGATATAGAAGATCCAACACAAGCAAGTTGAAGTGTAGTGCTAACATAAGATAATTTCATTTTCACACTATCCCCATAGAACAGACTACACAGAGGGATCAAAGGTTATAAGCATGCCACACCTCTTGTTATAAACAATTTCAAATTAAGTGAAATCATGCTTGGATTTTAACCCTTTCTCTGTTTTCCATTGACGAAGTAGATATCACATCTCCATTCACAATCCTTTAACCATTGGTTACTTACAATACATTACTTTGTGATACGAGGTACAACAGGGTCAACTCAAAAGGCCTCTTTCGTGGTCATCAAAATTAAGTGATATAATCAAAGAAATAATAAAACTAACACTAAATTTATCATATTAGATATCATTTTTCCAAATGAAAACATCCATGTAAATTTCAACATACAAAACACATACACATACATTTTTGTAAAACCTAATCCCATCCAGTTATGTGCCATAATAAGAACTTCACACTTCAAAGTAGAAATTTGAAATTAACCTTGAGAGAAATTGTCTCCCTTTTTACAATTACTTCTAATCAAAAGGTATGCCACTTGATGTATGCTTAGTTACCCTTTAATACAAGGAATTTATTCAATTTTTATGTTAACCCTGGGTGAAGTATAGGAAATATGCGATGCAAGCTTATAAAATTGTTTGTTTGGCGAGTTCTTGGAATAAAGAACTGAAAAATTACAATCAAGCAGGCTCCTTCCAAAGCAATGCTTGCAACATAGGGTGCCCACAAAATAAGCAATTAGATATATTGTCACCCACAGAAGCCAAACCATGGGTACTAGAATAGTTGTGAATGAAAAGAAGGGCTCTCAATTGTCTAGACAGAAATCAGATGACTTGCAGAGATCGAAAGCAATTTTAAAGAGAAAAAACCAAGTAATTTTTTTTTTATGAAATGAGAAAACCACTTCCAGATAGTGTTGTCAAAATATTCAATTCATAGCATATATTTTATCACCAGCGAGCTTTTATACCATTGTTTAGACCTCATACAAATAGGGTTATAATCTGAATGATTCATTTTAGCATTCATATTTTGCTTTCTTAACAAGCCAACATGTGATATTTTATCTAAAAGATCTTTTGGTTTCCAAGGAAATATTGCTCTCATATCATTGGTTTCTATTGTAGGCTTGAAAACAAGATCTTCATAATTTAACACTGGAAGTGAAAAGAGCTTCAAAGTTTGAACTTATCATAGGTACATTCTTAAACAAATTTCAAACCTCTTGTTAGCACAGGAATTTGCAGTAGCAATTTGAGTCATTTTGCAGTGCCAGTGAATTAGGAGTTTTCGTAGTGCTCTTGCTCTTGTGATTTGTAGTGTTCCTGAAATTGGTGATTTGGTAGCACTTTTGGATTTCGTAGTGCCAAGAGTGTTTTGGTCATTCATAATGCCAAGTGGCCAATATTGGTGCCAGCTTAGGTTGTTGTCATAGTTAGCATATGAGCATTTCAGAAATTGCACAGTCATTACACAGGAGTGGCGCTATGGAAACTGCAGAGCTATTTCAGGAGTGGCGCTACGAAATCTGCAGAGCTATTTCAGGAATGGTGCTACGAAATCTGTAGAGTTGTTACACATGCGCTACAGAATCTGCAGAGTTGTTTTACAAAGGGCACTATAGAATTGGCTAACAAATGCGCTACAGAATGGCGCTACGAATTGGTCATCGCAGTTAAAGGGAATGTGGAAGAAAAGGAGATGGTGACACATCCTTAAGGATGTTAATAACCTTATCAATAATTGTAGGTGGTGGATTGATGAAGATTATTTTAAATCTAGCAATTCCAGCATTCGAGATATTCAAACAACAGCCTTCGGATTTTAGTTATTTTCTATTTAACTAATCCCTAGAAGTTAGTAAGTAGTTGTACACATGTCAATTCTTTCTGATTCAGTTCCTAGGAGTTAGGAAGTCAGTAGTTACATGTGTCATTACTTTGTAACAGTTTCTATTTTAAGAAACAGGAGTTATAGCTTGAATCTTGGAAGGCTAGGCAGGGATCTTTGATATATATGCATATGTAAAGACAAAAGAAAGGGGGGACTTCAAAGAAAAGAGACTCGAGAGGTCTGACAGAAGATTTTGAAGATACAAGAAGGATTATGAGAGATCTATAGGAGTTTCACATACCCACTACCTAAATCGGATTTTTCTGGTCCTCTGCCGTATTAGAACCCTTAAATATCTATGGAGGACCAGCGTAAGTTGGCTCCTTCTTTCTCTCTCTGTTCCCAGGT
>CBVK0100189153.1:0-14048 GCA_900067695.1 Picea abies | reverse complement strand
TCTCTTTTCAACCATCAAAATTTGCTAGAAAGCTTCCATAATAATCTACTTGACATTGTGCATCTTTTGGGTGGTTTACTTGTAATTTTTGGTGATTGGAAATATCTGTTGTAGCAATATTTTTCTACATCCATAAGGATGTTACAATATATTTGCAATAACATCTTTGAACATTCCTCTAATACCACTGAATTTTGTGCTAAAGTATTGGGAATTAATTTACATGTTTATGCTTCATCTCTCAATAAATCTTTGATACTTTGAGTGGTTGAATCTGCAGTAATTAGATTTATTCCTTGCTGATAATCTTGTTTACTTCTATAGTTTGGGACAACAAGTTTAACTTTCTTTTCCACTTGATATTTCAACTTGTATACTTGTCTCTTCTTATGTCTCAGGCAGGTACACCTATCTTCCGCAGGTACTCAAGCACTTGGCAACCATTAACCATATTTGAGACTTGTTTCCAAGCCATTCTACACTTAGTAGTTTTACCTATAGGAGTATCACTTCCATAAGCTCACTTTCCATCTCATTTCCCCCTAGGGTCACTCAAGATTCCCCCCTTGTGTTGGATTTATCCTTCACTAAAGCGAGGGAAGGGTTTATCTAAGGTGGCAGTGGGTAGACTCTCCCCAATTTATCACCATATTGTGGATTGTGTTGGGATTTTCCCAAGCTGCAATTTGTGCGATAGAAGGGACAACAAAAGAATCAAGAAGACCAAAATCCAGTCGTAGAGGCACCTGTTGATACCAACCAAAACCTCATCTATATTTTGGACTCTTACTCGAAAGAAGAAGAATAGGTGTTACCTTGATTGATCCCTATTTTTTTTTCTCTTTTTTATGACAAACATCAAGAGAATTTTAATCCCTATTATGGTAAAAATCATGATAAGTATGTTTGATTCTTACTCAAGTTTAGACTATGTTAATATGCAAGAAATTTTTTTGAGCTCTACTCCACCAAATTGTTATGTTTATAAGTTGGTTATAGGCCTAGAACATCATATAAGAGCTTGGAATAGGCATAAGACTCCCTTTTTGTGTTCTTAAATAAAACTGGTAGTTTTCTACCCATTGTAGACCTAGTTTCGCTTGTGGCAGGCTACAATGGGGGATGATTGTATCTTTTTCTGCACAATATTACTAGATTTTTCCTACTATCTTACAAAATATAATTATTATAATATAAAGTAATTTATAGTTCCCCTTATTTATGTTGATGATGCTATTTAGTGTTCTTTGAAATTCAGTAAGGTCCACACAAAAATAAAAGGAGTTAATTTTTTTTTTTTCATAATATAGTTTCTGTATTTGAGCATAGTGGAAATGAAAGTGTTAAGATCATTACGGTTTTCGTAACGTAATAGGTCCTTTAGAGTGATTACATAATGAAATTATGTTTTATATTATTAAGAGTAGGGCAAGTTAAATGGTAGTGATGTTCATCCTCAACTTCCTTTATATAAATTTTTTTACAAGTACATTCATCCCACAATGTTTTTGGGTTAGTTCAATGACCAACTTCACTATGGAGGTCATGAGAATTGATCATAATTTTAGCAACATTCATTTGTTTTCTAATCTTGCAATGTTGGAAAAATAGTTTTGAACGACTAGATTAAGATAAAAATAGTAACATGAGATATGATAATAATTTGACCCCTTTGAGGGCCACTAGATCTGGAATTGGATCTAGTTGATTATTCAACAAACCCCTTTGAGGGCCACCGTATCTGAACTTATCTTTTAGTTGGAGGCAATGAGGGTATTTACACCCTAAGGACCAATAGGGTGAAGCTCTCAAGGTCCAACTTTTTGGAGGAAATGAATTTAGCCAAAAACAACAAAGTGGGTAAAAAATTAACAGTGGAATTGGTGGTGGGGTTTGAAAAGGGAAATAAAAACATTGGTACTCTATCATGCTTGCCTAAGATATTGGGATTAGTCAATGATGTCAAGGTTAATCCTTTAAAAGGAGTTTCAAATCTAGGTGTTTAATGTTAGGTGGAATATGACAAATTTTTGGATAATAGTAATCAGAGGGTTAGTAATGTTGAGTTACATGATTATTCCTTGGATTATTCATGCATTTCCCCTTTGCCACTAGTTCTATAATCCATCCCAGGGGAGTGTGTTCCTAGTATCGATTTGGGACTTGGCTCTGGTTTTATAGGTGAAAAACATGGATTTTGAAGTGTAGAGTGGGGTTTTAAGGGAGGAAGTGTCTAATAAACCTAGGGTCAAGGAGAATCAGAGGAAGAGAGCTTGTAAAGTGGACAATAAAAGATGGGACCAGGTTAATATGTTGTTGGGTGAAGACTTATAGGTTGAATAAGTCTTGGATTATTTAGTAAAGTCTTTAATGTGAAAATCCCATGTCTATTATATCTATATCCAAAAAAATTCTATCTAGTCGCAAAAGGCCCAAGTGCCACTCTTAGGGTATAGTATTTTCTTTCACATTATGAATAGGGGTTGGATAAATCTACTTTTTCATTCAAAAGTTGATGCTGAGAATATTTTGAAGAGGTTTTGGTATTGTGGTTCTTCATATTTGGCTTTGAAACCCTAAACTACCTATTTCGATCCATGTTCAAAGGTTGTTAAATTGATCCATGTCTGGGTAAGGCTCTCCAAACTTCCTTGGGAGATGTGGTTGAAAAAAGTGTTGAGATGCATTAAGGATTCTTTGGGGAAACTTTGGGTGTGGACCTATCCTTCAAATCCAATCCTTACTAGAAAGTAGCTAGAGTCCTAATAAAGGTGGATATTGGTATTGGCTGCCAAACGCCTTGGAGATTCTGGTTAGAAATATCATGCATTCTCAACTTTTGGATTATGAAATAATACCTTATAGATGCATTTGGTTCCATGTCTACAACCACATTGCACTGGATTGTTTGTTACCCTTCATTCCAAAATTATGGGAAAGAGATTGTTGTCTCAAAGGGAGGAGGTGGGTCAGTTGTTTAAGAATTCTAAAAGTATTCAAGATCAAAATAAAAAGCTTGGCAGTTTGAGTTAGGGCTCCCTCAGGCAAGGAAAGATGGCTCTCTTGAAGGAAAGGTATTGAATGTTAGGGTTTGATAGTTTCTTAGTTTGTTGGCCTTGAGAAATATGACTTGAAGTCTTTTGGAGGTGAAGAGGGTGTAGAATCTCTATTGGTGTATTTTCCATCGAAAAGGATTTCAAATACCTCAAAATAGGCATGTGGACCAATTTCTTTGGTTTTTGGTAAGTACAAAATATTTTTCTCCTTCATTCAATTTGAAGATTGGTAGGACAATATTGGGTTTGGTAAAGGATTTTTCTAGGAAGGCTCATTCTAATCTTGGATTGGATAAGTATTGGGTTTCATTACTTGGTGAATCTCATTTCTTAATGTTAGTATATTTGGATTTAGGGAATCCTAAATCTTGTACCTCTGCTTTATAAGCCTATGCAAAGGTTTTAAAGTCCAGGCCTTTTCCATTCTCAGTGGAGCTTGAGAAAAAGGATCTAAGTACCCAGGTTGATAAGATGGTACAATTTCCTTCATGGGAGGATCATTCAAAAATATCTTGGGTTCCAATGATTTTCATTTTGGGGAGGGCATGGCGATGGTCTCTCCTCAAAGATATTGATTAAGGTGTAGGAAGGGGGACATGGACCTAACTTAAAATAGTTTTGAAGGGGGATTAGGTATAGGTCTTTATTATATTAAGGACCATTTCTCTTCCTCTATAGGAAGGAAGTTCTATCTACATCATGCCCATATGAAGGCTTTGAAGGATATTAAGTAGGGGAAGAAAAAATATCTCCATGGGACCTTTAACGTAGAGTAGACTCTTAGGAAGGTGTTAAAATGGTTATCCTCTCTCTAAATGTATGGTGTTTGGATAGTACCTTGAAAGGATAGTGCTTTATCATTTGGTGGAACTTTGTAAATCCAAACATAATTATTCTCCAAGAGATAATGGGTGAGGGTCAAAAGCTAATAGGTTTTTTGTGGAATATCTTGAGGGATTGTCCTTTCTGGCCTTGGATGCTTTTGTAAACTCTAGTGGCCTTTTGAATACCTGGAAACATTTTGTTACTCTATTAAAATTTGATCTTCTTGTCTTAGGTATTTGTATTGAATCTCAATTTAAGTATCCAAGCTTGACAATTTATTTCATTAATGTTTATGGGCCTAAGGAAGGTAGGCAAAAGTTATGGGAGAATTTCTTTTCTATGGGTTGTGTGCATAATGGAAGGGTCATTATAGGGGGTTATTCAAATTTTACCATGAGATGATATGGATTTTGGGGTTTGATAACAAATAATGATGTTTTGGTATATCACTTATGTCACAATATTGAGGAGGTTGGTCTACTGCATATTGATCCTATTAAGGTGATGCCAAGTTGGAGAAATAACAAGGTAGGGAAAGCAATAATCTTGAAGAGGCTTGATTGGTTCCTAATCTTAGAGATCCTTTATTATAAAGTTCATAATTCAAGGTCATGGTTGGATTGGGGTGGTGGTTTGGATCACTCTTCAGTTCTTAGTGAAAATAAATAGAAGGGAAGTCAAATTGTTAACTCCTTTTAAGTTCAATTATATTTGGCTAGAGAAGGAGGATTTTCATAATTTGGTGTGGAGGAAATGACAAGGGTTTGATAAATTATTCAGGGGATATATTGAGTTATCAATTTTATTCCTCTCTTAAAAATTAAAATGTATTGTCTCTACATGGATTCATAATTAAAAGGAATTGATGGACAAGGATTTAAAAGAAGCGGAAAAAAATATTGCAAAACTATTTGAGAAAAATTCATTAGTTTGTTTTGGAGGAAGAGAAAATGAGACTCAAGGAGATGGAGAATAAAAAGTCTAAAATATTGGATCAAAGGGAAGCTAAATGGTGTGTGTAGAGCTGAGCTATTTGAATTGAGAAAGGAGATGAGAACACTATTTTTTTATTTTTTTGAAATCTTGCAAATAAAAATTAAACAAATGAATACCAATTGGGATCTACAAAAGGATGATGGAAGCATGGATAGGGGATTTAAGATATTAAAGATTGGGGAGTTAAAAAATTCCAATCTATCTATAAGAGTTGGACCATTCAAACATTGTGGAAAGGTTAAAGCTAATTTCATTCTTCCCTATCTTTGTATTGGAAGAATATAATCAAATGCTCATGGAAGAGGTTTCCAAGGAGGAGTTAAAGGAAATGATGTCTTCAATTAATAAGGATAAAAACCTAGGTCCAGATGGGTGGCTGGTGGAATTTTTCTTTAGCTTTCTCAACATTCTAGAAGAGGAATTACTTAGGGTTATTGAGGAGGTGATATCAAGTGGGAAAGTGTTAGGGGTTTTTAATTCTCCCTTTCGGGCATTAATCCCAAAGAGGGAAAAACATTTATCCTTTAATTATTTTAGGCTAGTTTTGTTGTGTAATTTATTTTCAAATGTTATTTAACAGGAGCAGTTTGGTTTCCTTGAAGGAAGATAAATCTTCGAGGTGATTGACCCAACTCAAGAAGGTTTGCATACAATTAAAATGAAAAAACCCTTAGCTATGGTTCTCAAGTTGGATTTGTCGAAGGAAAATTATCATTTTAATTAGCTCCCTCTCTGAATAATGTTATTGCATGTGGGTTTTAGTGTTCTTGTGGTTGAATGGATTATGAGATGTATTAGATATATTTCCTTTTTTATTCTCCCTCATGGATTTGCTTCATTTTTTTTCAATCCTTTGAGGGGATTGAGACAAGGTTATCTATCCTTTATCACCATTGCTTTTATTATTAGTTGTAGAAGGATTGAGCATGTCAATAAGGGAAGAAAAGAGGTATAATGACATTTTAGGGCTAAGAATTGGTGGATCTTTATATTTATCCCATCTCCTTATTGTAGATTATGTCCTTCTTTTTCTTAATGGGACCTTAAACGAGGCTCAAAAGATGCATGATATTTTAGAGTTGTATAGTAAAGTCACTGGCATGGAATTGAGCTTATAGAATTTTTATATTGTGTTTAATGGTTTGAATGAGGAGATAAGTCAGACTTTGCTTCATATTTTTCTCTTTAAGTTATTGGATTTCAAAGAGGGTTTCAAGTATCTAGGGTTTCTTTTGAAGCCTAATGGATATCAGAAGGAAGACTAGGACTAGTTATTCAGAGAAGTTGCCTTACTTTAATGATGTATTCTTTGGAATGAATTTTTGTATTCTAACATTATTTGGCTCACATTTCAAAGAGAGTGTTAGATAGAATCAAAAGGGAATGTGTGAAATCGAGAATATTCATTCCTTGATCTCCCTAGGTTCAATCGAGTCTCTGAATTACTAGATGCAATGGTGTTTCCCTAGACTTAGGCTTAACTATGGAGAAATCTATAAATAATCGAAAGCTAAGAAGCCAAAAAAAATTAATAGTCCAAACATAGACAAATCAAAGGCTTGGGGATTTTTTTATGGTGCTTGTTGAGGGTCCCTAAGTATGCATGGAGTAGGGGGGATTTTATTCCTAAATGAGAAGAATTTTATTTCTTTTAAAGATGTTATTGGTAAAGGGACTGTTGGCCCTTGACCAAGTTTTGAGGATCCTTGGTCATGTTTGACCTACTTTTGGGACTTCGATAGGCAATCGAAGGCCGAGCGCAAGTCGAAGCAAAGATCGTGGGATCTTGACCCATTTTTAGGGATTTTTGGGATAAGTAAAGGGTATGGGGATGTCGACCCATGGGTTTACCCATGCTTAGGCCCTTTTTGTAATGTATAAATATAAGTGTAGGTGATGTAAGAAGGGGGCGGAGAAGGAGTTTTATGCTAAGTACAAGCGATTGTAAGAGGATTTGTGCATAGTGTATGTTGAGACTTGCAGAGCTAAGTGCAAGTTATCTGTAGTTCTTTGTGCCCAGACTGTGTAAGGCTATATGCTTGGAACTACTTGGGGAAGGAGGATCTGGCAGAGTGCGCACAGATCTCATGTCCTATGCGAAGTAGGATTTTGAGGCTTTGTGCATGTAAGAATATTGAAAGAATCTAATAAAGAAGATAAAGAATTGGTGGACGTAGCCCCGAGGTGGGGGTGAACCACATATATCCTATGTTGTGATTGATTTGTGCTTTATGGTTGTTCTCTTATCGATGTGATTGAATTCTTAGTGCTATAATATATGATTAAAAGGATCTAATATGGTAGCTTAGTGCTGAATAATGTGAATGAATGCTAGATATGGTCTATGACGACATGATTAGTGCTTGACTCTATTGTATTTGTGTGAATATTGCACTGATTTCTTTTTAAGATTTAGCTACGCTGTAAGTTAAGGCTGAATATTGATGAACTATAATTGCTAAGTGCTCTATTAAGGTGTTATAGTCACAGATTTATGTCCCATCTAAGGTTGCAGACATCTGAGTCCTGCAACCACACCTGCCTCTACCTCGGGTGAGACTTCATTTTCTTCGTAGGTGTTGCCGAAAGGGTCGGTAGTTAGGGTTTTGTTGGTGCACTGTTGAAGCGTTGAACCCTGGGTATTCCCTTATCCTAACATGGACTAATAAAAGAGATGGATTTTATTCTTTGTGGTTTCTTCTTGAACTTGTAGTAAATAGAGGAATCCAAAATCTTCATAGTTTGGGAGATTAGAAGTTAATCATAGACAAGGAAAATGAGAGAACATTTAATGTTGATCCCAATTATGGAAAGAATAAATGAAGCAAGGAACAATTTCTTAATTGTATATTTCTTACACATTTATAGAGAATTCAATGATAATGTAGACAAACTATCTAAAGAAGCTCCTATTGTATAGGAAGGCTTACTCTATGAGGTTGGAACAAATGATGAAGGATTCCAATATGAAAGGACTTAGTCGATCTTCTAATATTTTTTCTAGAATATGAAGAAGTTGCGTGGCATGTAGTGGATTTTACTTTTGAATTTTATGAGTATTAAATATATGAACAATCCCTCTTTCTTTTCCCATTCTTGAACTTGTTACCCCCTCACACTAGGGGTAACTATGGAGATAATGTATCGAGGCCCACAGGTATAAGACATGGAGTGACGAGAGCCAGATTGACTAGCATAGCCCCATAGGGCCCCTCCTATTCACTGATGCACTATCATACATCACTGCTAGTAGAGAAACATTCATCACACCGACCTAGCCCCAGAGGACAACATGTCTTGATTCATGAGGCAATAAGTTTGGTATCATGGTAAGTTTCACCCTAATAATTGAATCATTTGAACATGTTTCAAATAATCTTTCATGATTGCAAAATGTTTTCTTGAAAATTATACTCTTTTCCTTATTTAACCTTGGTGGGTGTCATTGAGTCCTAGTAAGACGTTGGTCACCCTTAAGGATGGGGTGCTACTGGGGGTTCCTTTAAGAGTCATCGTCCATTCCTGATCATACTTGTAACCTTCCATGCTCCTTCCATTACGTTTCCTCATCTTTTGGGATGTTCAAGTGCATTGACCCAAGAAGGGATTGTACCTCATTTCATGGGAAGAAGGGGCTGAAGGAATGAAGGGAATTTGGCTGGAAAAAGACAAAAGACAAAATATTAACCTTCTATATTCTCTCCCAAAGAGGTTTCGAGAACAATGAAATGTTTCTCTTAAAATAATTGAAGACCTGCAAAAGAAAAACTCACATATATAAATGTCCCACTCGTTGATGGATCTACATGAGTGTAGTATACCCTTTGCTTTACCCACATGGCACTCTGCGTACCTCTAGATTCAAGTGACATTGTGATACTTATTCAATTCTTATGTTACCCAATTGAAGTACTCGACTATGTTGGAGTTTAATTAATTAATGGAAATAAATGGCTTTATAAAAATGATGCATTGGAAACAAAGGTGTAGCACACCCTCTACAAAGGCACCCATAAATGAGACAATATGAACCCTTGTATGTCATGAAACCCATGCCCAAAATTATTACTCCCATCCACTTCATATTATTTATATAACTTATATAGATTTTTCTCAGGAAGCACCTTGGACTTGGCGATTGAATGACCCAATAGGATGCCTTGACACCCCTCTCACACCTAAATTTGAAAAATTGTATAACGTATTTGAGAATTTGTTTAGTTTGAAAAGGGGGTTTTGATTTGGAGCCTATTGATGGATGCAGACACCCCACGTCTGGGGAAGGAATGTGACCACCCGTTGCATAATGAAGAAAGGGGGTCATTGCCTTTAGAGGAACTCTGGCATGGATAGGAGACTAGATCCCATCCCTCTCCACTTGGATGTTTTCCTTTAGAGGCTTGGACGCCATCCTACTAGCCCATGACATCACCAAGTCTTGGGGTTTTGATGGATGAGGATTTGACATGGTTTTTTAGCATGCGTGGGCATGATCCAGGGCTTTTGGAGACCAATCGTTGCCTTATCTTGCTCAACGTTCCACATGGGATACCCAACGTCACCCTAGAAGGGTGTGATGTCACCCTTTTGAGGGTCATTTTGTGGAAATTGAATTTATTTTTAATTTTAATGAGAAAACTGAGAAGTAGTCTCATATTTGTGAAAAAACACAACTTTTGGATAATAAGGCCAGGATTTCCCATATAAATGGATGGCCTAATTCATTTTTGATCATAACTCACCTCTCACAAGAGGGAGGACTGAAATTTTCTCCCTAGAGGCATTATTGGTTGAAATCACTAAGGCACACCACTTGGATACTTTGTTATGGATGCTTTTTGATGATTTTTGGTGGAAATTTCTCCAACTAGGTGTTTATTTCTTATTTATTCTTGGTGAAGTAAAATCTGCAATTTCTCTTAATGATTTGAATGGTTATGGTATATTTTACTTTTTCATATTTAATATTATGAAATTGTTTGCTCTTCAACCCCAGGAGAGGGACATAAAGTGCTTCTTCCTCTCTCTAGTCTTTTCCACTTGTTAATTGTCAAAAGGATCTTGTATAGATAGGATTATAAAACCCTAAAGTGATAACACTTTAGAAGTTTGTTCTAGAACTTATTGCAAATATTTTAAGAATCTAAGGAGGGAAGGATTCATCAGGGCTTATGAGTGTTTACACTCTAGTGAATTCATCTTTGAAGACTTGAATACTTGAGGCCTTGAAGTGTCAACACCTCTAACATTTATTTCTTTGTCCTTTGTCAAGTATTATCATTTGTTCTCCAAGTTAATTTGCTGTTGTGATTGAATCCATAAGCCTAAAAGGAACTGATTGCTACTTGCTCTTGTGAATAATTGATCAATCAACTCTTACATTTTATTCCCCTCAACTATTACTAACCTTTACTATTCCTAGCTTGGATAAATTAACTTATTGACTTGCTTTTGTAGCAAATCATTTCTATAGCCACCCTAACTATTGCTAATTTCCTGCATAACTAACTCTAATAACTATCTAACTTACTCATAAATATGCTACAATAAGTGATAAGTAATCTGCATGATAAATGATAAGTTTATATGGTCATTTATTGCAATTCTGAGTGGTAATTATTTTGGCTATTACAAATCATTATTGTTGTTGTGAACTCTTTAATTTACTGCAACTACATATCAGCCAACACATATTTTTCTTTTCTACTATCTACTGAGGTGTTTTAATCATATTAGTATTTGGAATTGTCATATATATGATATAATTGTATTGTTCATTATAGGTACCCGAAATTACCTTGTCTCAATTTCTCAGACATATACATCCTAACTTGGGTAACCAGTGAGAAGGGGGACAAATATTAACCATAACCCTTAGTCATCCCAACCCTTTAGGTTACTGGGAATGCCTTCCCTAGGGTAGACCTGTTCTACTCCTAAAAGTGGGGATTTCCTATTGAGGTGATAGTGATATGATATCTTGTTGTTACACCAATTTTACCTACTTGTATTGGGCTTTGGATAAGTACAAATTATGCGATAACATTTAGGTGTTGTTACCAAGGAAAATCTAGTCAATTTTCCCGAACGAAAAATCTTTGGTGAGATTTTCCTGAAGCGCTTGTATTACAAGATTACTTGGAGACTCCACCGAGGGTGATTCCCTCACTTCCTTTGATGATACTAAAGGGATAATTTGGCGACTCCACTGACATTTTCCAAGGTGCCACCCTACTCTTCACTTTGTGATATTTTCAAGAAATGGAATCATGGTGCCCTGGGATCAAGTGTATCCTTCTATTTATTTTGAAAGTTTTTTGGGATACCCACATTATTTTGACATAAAATGGTTGAACAACTCTCCAATATTCAAAGTACTACTCCTCAATCAAGTTGTAGAGTTATTTAATTTTATATGTGAGATAAAAGTTGGAGGGGAGGATGTTTTGGTAAAATTATTTATACTTTCCTTGCCATCATTTGCATTAGAATGGGTTGAGAGTTGTTGCGAACCAAATGGTATATCCTCTTTCATAGATATCATCGATAGGTTTCTTGAGTGTTCGAGACCATAATTCCAGACATATGAAGATTTCCTTCAAAATATCACAATCGTCCTTGAGGACGAAGGGTTCACTACTAATATTGTAGAAGATCTTAGGGGAATACACCATGCTCAATACCAAGAACCATGTGACGTGAAAGAAGAAGAGATTTATGAGTAAGGTTTCCAACCCATTGGAGAGGATCAAGAACTATATCATGATGCTATTAAAGACAATGAAGACTTGATTAAAGAACACAAGGATGAAATGTTGGTGTCTGCTCCTCCCTTTGATGAAGTCATCCAATATTTCATTCCTTCTACATAAGAAGAAGAGGATGTGGTTAGTCATTTTCCTTTTTAGGTTTTTGATGACACTCTGTTCTATAATTCAAAAGGTGAAGAAAAAGAGGAACCCTTGGATGCATGAGTCCCTTCGTGTTATAATGAAAGTGATGAGTTGATTAAGAATATTGATGAGTTTATACATGTTGGGGGACATAAATGGGATGTTATTTGCTATGAGAGAGATCCCATTTATGACATTGAAGATCATTTCCAATTGTTTCCTTCACAACCATCATATGATATTGCTATTGATTATGACATTTGGAAACAAGGAGATGACATAATTATAGATGTATTCCAAACACCCAGGGATGACTTAATGCAGTTTTCTCATAATTATTTCTGGTCATACCTTGAAGAGTTTGATGAATATTCTTTTGATCACTTGGATATATTCTACGAAGAAGAGTTTCAACCACCACTATGCTCATATTTTGATAAGGGTGAGGACATGGTTTTCCTAGAGCAGGATACTTGTGATGAGGTTTCCTAGTCTCCTTCTTTTCCTTTATCTCTCTATGTCACCAAGGATGTCACTAGGAAATGTGTCCCTTGTACTAGGTGGTTCCCAGGGAAAATCCTTCTCTTTGAATTTAAAGATAGATTGAACTTTTGAGAAGAAGTCTAGTACCTCGATCTTTTGACCCCTGAGAAGTTGTTAGTCATCCTCTAGATTCGTGTTCATCCCGTCTCAGACCTCAAGGAGTGATGAGGTTCAAGGTAGCCAATCTTTTGGGCCTTCTAGTCAGCCTCTTGAGTATTTTCCCCTTCACGATCCTTTTCATAGGTGGATTGAACACTCTTATAGAAATTTGACTTGGCATGATTTTATCCCTCCCTCCCACCTCCATGAGTTAGATTTTATGATTAGCTATGATATACTGTATTCTCTAACTTGTGTTATTTTTGTGCTAGACTTATTCTTGCTTTGGTTTATGATAAAGCATAGAGGAAACCATTGTGATACTTTGCTAGTATGGTTTTACTGGTTGCATGATTTTATCTAGCACTCCCTACTAACATAGGTTAGCAGTAGGTAGGTAGGCATTTTCATCTTGCACATCATTGTATATATGTTGCATACTGCATATCATGATAGTATCGTTTGCATTTAGCTTAGACTTATTTGCATACATGCTTATGATTTACATGTTCCTTTATTTTCATATTGCATCACTATTGTATCATATTTACATGCTTTCATTGACATGTTAGAATATATTTTTCTTTTCAACATTTACTTTGTATTTTGATCATTTTTCATAAGAACAAGGGGTGATAGCGCCACCCTAGGCACTCTAACATTTTTCTTGAGTGTGTAGGCATGGGTCATACCAGAGATGCTGAGGTTCTCATGTGCTCTATGGTGAGCACATGTCCCCAAGTAGGATCCTGATGTTACCCCCTCAGACTAGGGGTAACTATGGAGATCATGTCTCGAGGCCCACATGTAGCAGACATGGAGTGTCAAGAGCTAGATTGATTAGCATATCCCTTCAATGCCCCTCCTATTCATTGATGCACCATCATACATCACCAACAACAGAGAAAAAATTATCACACTGGCCTAGTCCCAAAGGACAACGGGTCTTACTTCATGAGGTAATAAGTCCGATATCATGGTCACCCTAATAATTTAAGCATTTGAACATGTTGCAAAAAATTATTTCTTGATTACAAAAAATTTGCTCGGAAATTATACTCTTTGACTTATTTAACCTTCGTGGGTGTCATTGTGTCCTAGTAAGTTGGTCACCCTTTGGGATGGGGTGATACTGGGGGTTCCTTGAAGAATCATCATCCATTCCCAATCATAATTATTACCTTCCACGCCCTTCCATTCAGTTTCCTCATCTTTTGGGATGTTCAGATGCACTGACCCAAGAAGGGATTGTACCTCATTTCATTGGAAGAAGGGGTTGAAGGCCTAGAGAGAATGTAGTTGGAAAAAAGATAAAAGCCAAAATTTTAACCTTCCAGATGCTCTCCAAAAGAGTTTTTGAGAATAATGAGATTTTTCTCTTAAAAGAATTGAATACCTGCAAAAGAAAAATTCACATATATAAATGTACCACTTGTTGAAGGATCTACGCAAGTGAGTTATACCCTTTGCTTTACTGACATGGCAGTCTGCATACCTTTAGCTTCAAGTGATGTTGTGGTACTTCTTCAAGTCTTATGTTACCCAATTGAAGTACCTGACTATGTTGGACTTTAATTAATTAATGGCAATAAATGGGTTTGGAAAAAGGATGCATTGAAAACGAAGGTGCAACACA
>CBVK0100189152.1:0-14049 GCA_900067695.1 Picea abies | reverse complement strand
ACCAGTCAAATCGTTGGGCGGAGGGGGATCCCTTATCCCACAAACAAGGAGGTCTGATACACCAATTTGGTGTGGCTTAGCCATGACCTTAAAAATAATTGGAAAATCTAGTTGAAGATTAGTCCATGCAATTTCATAGAAATGATTTTCACAAATTACTTTTCTATTTTAAAATTTTATAGTCCTTAATTTATATTTCTTATTTCATTGAAAGGTTTTCCCACTTAAATAAAGTAAATAATTTTATGAATTATTTTTTTCTAAACATATAAAATAATTAAATCTATTAACATTGCAACTCAACTTTATCCTAATATGACTATTTTAGATTAAGCATACAACAACCATAACCATATGGTTATGGTGATGGTTACCACAGATATGGTATGAGTATATCTCTCCACTGACAGAGTCTTAATGACAGGTTGGATATTGTTGGCCCAACGGGAGTGCCTCTTATTTCTACATCCACCTCCACATCATGAACATAATCCATTACTCCTGCAATTTCAAACGACTGCCATCAAATTGCAAGATCAAGTAAGAGATATAGAAATCCATTCTATTTCTGGACATTGCCATCGTCATTCTATGTATTACTTGTGAGTTGGTGGGAAATTTGTAGGAAATGGAGCGGCTGGAGGGAGAGTTGAGGAGTGCAGTGAGAAAAGTTAGTGGGCCTCCACAGTTGTAAGGTTAGGTCCGGTCAATGGTTTCCAGATACATGTCGAACAATTGTACTTTGTTTCATTTTGAATATCATTCAATTCATTTATTCAAAGTCGGAGTAGACTAATTCTTCACAGTTAATTCTTCACAGTTTGGCAGTGTGGTTTTAAATTTTTGGTCAATCCAAAACTTTATTTGATTTTTTTTTAAGTATCTGCATTGATTACTTTATTTGATTTTTTTTTGAATATCTGGATTGATTTGTATTTTTTTTTTGAGTATCTGGATTGATTTGTATTGGGCAAAATCCCTAAGACAAATTTTATGAAATGTATAAAATTTTGATTGAAAATCTAACAAAGTTCATACCCATTTTTTTAACATGAAAACTGTTTTGTTTGCTCCCTAATTAGCCTACTCCTACAAAATCCACCTCTATGGCTAAGTTGATTCAATTTGAACAATAATCATTCTTCTTTTGATTAATAAATATTAAAGAGTTTTTACATACGAATTAAATATCCTTTAGTCATATATGGCATACCCTTCACCTAAAACCTAGAGCTATAGTAAGCATGTCCATGAATGTGTAAAACATATGTTTGTTCTTTTTCAATTATTTTGTTTCTAAAACTCTTATGATTTTTGTATCTAAATTCTTGTGTGAAGGCATTATTCATGTATGTCCCAAGGAAAATGTTATTTTGTGTTTACATTATATAGAATCTAGATTAGCATAACCACAGTGTAAAGGTGGTTCATATATGCTGATAGACAATATCAATTAGGCTGTAAAATTCAAATTAGGATATCACATTAAAGTTAAGGTTTTGGTTTTAAATTATATAAATTTAAAATGGTTCATATCAATTTTTTTTTATTTTTTTTTTAAATATGTAAAATTCAAATTAAAATATCAAATTAGAATTAGATTTTCAGGTTATATAAATTTAAAATTATATAGAATTATCCGAATTACAAGGAACATGTTTTTTTAATTATGTATGTTTATAATAATAAAAACATCTTTATTATGTATGTTTATAATAAATACAATAATCCAAATTGAACAATTTTGGAGTAGATTTTACATCTACTTATACGTCATTGCATTATGTTTTTTATCCATCCTTTTTAAATTGTGTTCCTTCAAATCATTGGATTATGAAATAACCAGTTTCACCCGCATTATAATTTACAATGTCGAGCAATTCCTTTCACATTTTTGATTCGAACTTTTCGAAGGTTAAACCTATCATCATAATGTTGTACAGGATTTTGTGATTCTCCGTGAATGTTCAAAACTATTTTTAATACTGTATTCTGCTACTATGTAAAAACATATTGTGATATGCTACCATGTTAAAACATATACTATTTTCATGTATATGTAAAAACATATTGTGATATGCTACCATGTAAAAACATATACAATTTTCATTAATGCATAAATGAATAATGTGCTCACACTGGAATTAAGATGCAGAAATTAGAGAGATTTAGAAACAAAGTAATTGTAAAAAGGAAAAAATATTTTCGTTAATGCATACATGAATAATTTGCTCACACTGGAATTAAGATGCAGAAATTAGAGAGAGATCTAGAAACAAAGGAAGAAATTAGAGAGATTGAGAAACAAAGTAATTGTAAAAAGAAAAAATTTCATTAATGTATACATGAATAATTTGCTCACACTGTGATTAAGATGCAGAAATTAGAGAGATTTAGAAACAAAGGAAGAAATTAGAGAAATTTAGAAACAAAGTAATTATAAAAATGAAAAAATCTTGGTTCAGTATTGCTTCACATTGATACAAAGAAATATATATAAAGATATAAGCGAGTATACTTTGAACTCCCATCCCAATTTAATCAGTAAAGGAAAAATATACTTGAAACATCCATCTGAACTTAATCACTATTTATATAGATACAATCATTATAATGTAAACACAAAATAACATTTTCGTTGCGTATACATATACATAAATAATGAGTTCACACAGAAGTTAGATACAAAAATCATAAGAGGTTTAGAAACAAAATAATTGAAAAAGGAACAAACATTTGCTTTACACATTAGTCTAGATGCTTACTATAGCTCTGGGGTTTAGGTGAAGGGTATGCCATCTATGATTAAAGGATATTTAATTAATATGTAAAAACTCTTCAAATGTCTACTCTTTCTTTGCAGAAGCTAATCAAAAGTAGAATGACTATTGTTCAAATTGAATCAGCTCAGCCATCGAGGCAGACTTCGAATAATGTGATGTAGTATAATTAGATGTAAAATCAACTCCAATATTGTTCAATTTGGACTATTATATTCATTATAAACATACATAATAAACACTTTATAACAAAAAATTGTTAAACGTGTTCTTTGTAATTTGAATAATTCTATTCATTTTTAAATTTATATAATATAAAACCTTAATTTTAATATGAAATCTTAATTTGAACATAAAATATTTATTATATAAATGATTACTTATTATAAACGTGATTTACTCATTATAAAAGTGATTGATATGGTCTATCTAATTATATCAACCACCTTTACAATGTAGTTGTGCTAGTAAAAAAGTTCTTTTGAATTTCTCACCTTTACTTACTTACTTATATGTTCTTTTTCTTTTGAATTTCTCACCTTTACTTACATGTTCTTTTTTATATTAGGTGTAAGAATTGTTTGTCTGATTATTTTGAATATGCTAATCCATTTGAGGTAACGATATCTTGCAAAACACCACCCACATGTCCAAAGTTTTGTGGCTAAGAAGAAAAAGAAAGAAAATATTATGAATTCTACAGCACTCTTTACTGATAGTTATTCTTTCCATGAAGAGATTGTAAACGATCCCTTGGTACTTGGTAATGATCTCAAGCGGAAGGTTGTTGGAGCTGGAGTTAAAATATTGATTTTGGAAAACATTCTGTCGAATTGTAATATATCAAAACAACCCATAAAACCTATGGAAGAAGCCATCCTTCTTCTAGAACCATTTGTTATGGACCAAGAAGATAGAAATGATTCGACGAAGAGGTAACCATGGAGAATAGTAATCTGGAGCAACAAAGTAAACAAGGAACCCACTAGTTATGGACCACGAAGATATAAATGATTCGACAAAGAGGTAACCATGGAGAATAGTATTCCGGAGCAACAAAGTAAACAAGGCAATATTGAGGTAAGTGATTTGTTCTCAAATAGATTACAATAGTGGTTGCTATGATATCATTGAGTATTGCATAGAATCTCCATTCTCTCAAATCTCTTCAAAAAATTCGTAAGCATCTTGTATGTCTCGTTGTGAAAGAAAAGTAAGTGGAAATATCCTTTATGGCTACATTGGCACCATGATTACACATAATTTTGAATGTGTTAATGTAGTTAGGGTGGGAGTAAGGAAATAGTATTTTTATTTTGTAGAATCGTTTTAATTCAAATTTTTAGTTTCAAAATTGTAGAGAATTCCTTATTAAATTTAGTTTTCACTTTAAGAAACTAACTTGTTTATATTAAATTTTGTCAATTATTTTATCCCTCTCTTTGTAAGTGAATGTATATAGTAAGTGTCTTGTTACAATTTTAAACTTATTTCACTTTATTTATCTTGTGAGTGTATATATATTAAATTTTATTTTGATTTTGTTTCACTATTTTTTTAAATATTTTAGTTTTATGATGTTTCTAAACTATAGTAAGGTATGGGTATTTACTATTTGCATGTTTATCAATAATATAGAAATTTTTAATTTCTTATGAATTCAATTCCAAATACACAAACCATACCGCCAACTATGATACTTTGTTCAAGTATTTGGTGATTTGTAAGTCATTGTCGGGTGGGTAGGAATTTCAATTTATTATTATTCAGTTCATTTTAATGTTGGTAGAAACAAATATGGATGTTTTTTTTGAAATTTCATGAATTTAATATTAATTCCATTTCACTTAGAAAAAAAGTGGGTGCAGATGCATTAGCAATTATTGAATTAATATAGTACCATTGAAGGATTTATTTTAGTAACCAATGGCTAGTTGAACTTGATGATAAGTCTTTATGTTAGAAAAGTAGGAATCAATGTATCATGGAAAACCAAAGAGTAGATATTTTAAAGTGTATTCTTTGATGACAAATAATTCAAAAAATCATTTTATGACTACAAAATGGAATGATCAGTGTAAATAAAATAAGATTTCTAGGAAAGACAAGTTTTAGGAGTAGTTGCGTTCATTTTGAGAGAGAATTTAACATGAAAAAAAATAGTTCTTCCATGCAATGTAAGGCTGTAAGTCTTGATACCAAAGTGATATTAAGATTGTAAATGTGATTTTTTGTGTTATGAACCTATAACGAGGTCGAACATAAACGTATTGAAGTAGTTCAAAGACTTATTCGCTTAGATGTATTGGGAATCAAAGACATAAAAGTATTGAAGTAGTTAAAAGACCACTCAAGCCAAGAACTAATCCATTTTAGAAGATGTTATGAAAGTTTCCTCGACCATTGGATCCTTTTCCAAAGATGAATAAATAAATTCTAGTATTTTAGTAAACATAGGTGAAGAGAGAAGCATTTAAAAGAATTAGAAGATGTTATGAAATGTTCCTCGATCATTGGATCATTTTCAAAAGATGAGTCAATCATTGATGTTTCTCTAACATTTGCATCTTATGCATCTCTTGCTTACGTGCTTACTCAAAAGATAAGGAAGGGAGCGAGTTTTCAATATCATCTATGAGCATGGATCTTTTAGGTTTTGAACTTGATTATCTAGTGGTTGAGAAATAATATTGTCATGGTCAAAGTGGATAATTAGTTCAAAGACTTACATCTTGAAAACATAGATAAAAGTAATTTTTCCTCATATGGTTGTTAACTATGTTTTACTTAAATGGAACTTGGTGAAAAGCAATGAAACTGGTATCAATGGGAGTGAAATATTTATATTATTGATTGCAAACATCGTTCTTTATAAAGGTTTATCAAGACGATCCATTGAGAGGTAAGATCAAATTGATGTTAAAGAAGAAATTTGGTATAATAAAGTATCAATGTATTCAACATATGTTCTCTATATGTCTCCTAAAAGAAAGATTCATGATAGAATGATCTCAAATATCATTTGTAACTTGGATTCAATCATAATTACTAGAGTGTGAAAATATAAACAAAACATCTTTATACTTCCCTATATGGAAAAGAACCAATATTACCTTCATGGTAATCATTTCAAGGAATGAGTTCTTCTGAGATGAAAAGTCAAAATGATGTTTTGTTAAATTTTAAGGAGAGGATACAAAAGGATCATAATAATATTGTATCTCAACATAAGATTGATAAGAACCAACTTAAATGCCTCTATAGTAGTAGATACTTTTAATTAATTGATCTTATCCTAAAGTGAGACAAAGAATATGAGTCAAAATAAAATACGTTAACTTTGTATAGCTTTGGCATGGATAATTTTAAGCGGTTGAGAAGACTCTTGATTCTACTTTCTGTCAATGACCATTTATTGAAATGGTATTTCAATTAGCTCACTATTAAGGTGGATGGATTTTACATAGTAGTTTTATTTATTTCTTCCAATTTTTCTTTTAAATTTTAATGCTTTTGTATATTAGGAATGGTATTTCAATTAGCTCACTATTAAGGTGGATGGATTTTACATAGTAGTTTTATTTATTTCTTCCAATTTTTCTTTTAAATTTTAATGCTTTTGTATATTAGGTTTCTTAATTTGTGTAAATGTATTTTTTTTTCTTAGTTCAGGTTACGTTTTTTCTGAAAATTAGATTGGTAATGGGCCACACTACTCTTGGTTTCTTAAATGTATACTTCTTTTCTTTTATCTTGTAATGTGAAATAACACTTGGAAGAGCATGTTAGTTGAATCCAAGCAAAATTCTTCTATTAAACTTGAATTATAGTATGGGAAGAGATAGAATTGAAACTACTATCGATTACTTAAATGTATACATTTCTTTTTTATATTGCAATGTGAACTAACACTTGGAGCATGTTTGTTGAATCCAAGCAAACTCCTTGTATTAAACTTGAATTATATCATGGCAAGACATAGAATTAAAGTGGGAAAAGCAATGAAATTGCAAGAAGAATCCATAATAGTGAATCCATAATAGTGGTGTACCTTGGGGAATTTCAAATTATAAACCCTTTGATGATCCCAATACCGATCTGACCGATGAATCTACTTGTTGGATAAATACATTGACTGCATTAAAGAGAATTGGTCACGTGAAAGGTGAAAAGTCAAAAGTATAGATTGAAAATGCATAACGTGATACTTATACTACTTAGGCATGGTAAGTTAATACATAAATCCCAAAAGTATGGATTCAACCCCATCACATGTAAATATATGTTTATTTCCTTGAGCATACTAATCAAGAAATGAAGCACTAAATGAGCCCATTTCTTTATTGAAGGTCATATTCCCTCTAAGGAAATGATCCATCATCAAGGTATCCAAATAAAATGATGGATATGTCATGTCATCTCCCATCAATGCAAAAATCAAATCATTATTTTAGGGTAAAAATTTACAATCTCTCCTTCATTATTCCATCTTCATTTTCAGTTTTCACTCTTGTCACTACCTATAATAATTTATTTTTTGTTTTACGATATAAGTGTAGTACTCCTTCATTTTGAACACATAAGTTTCATTAATAAGATATCATTTACAAAAAATATTTTTGCAATTTTACTATTTTATATTTGTAACACTTTCCATGTGCAATATCACTAAACTTGCTTGTCCTATGTTATAAACTTTATGGGTTAACTTCTAGTCCATATTGTATTTCATTTGTCATGGCTAATAATTCCCATGTTATATTTTACATGGTGTAATTTATGTTTTGATAATTCTTGTTTATTATTCCAAAGGTTATTGTTATTGGATCCTTGTTGTGTCCTTGTTTTCCTATAGCCTAAGATGGTGGATTAACCACATAATTAATAAGGTATAGTATAGCCGATGTAAATTAATCGATGGCTTGTCTCAACTGATCAAGCATAATTTAGGTGAATAATTAAATAAGAAGTTGGATGATAATCACATCGTAATTTAGTTTTTTCTGGTCAGTGTTAATTATGCTATGACCCTTGATACAAGAGTGGTTGGTAGTTGTTAATGTCAAGCTTATCGTACCATGTTTCTTAATTATACTCCTATCTATAGCCTCTCAAGGAAACCCTCCCATGTTTCAAGTCCAACCTTTGTTGGACACAGTGGTACGATATTTTCATTGATGTCAACAATGTGCAGAAGACTCCAGTATAAAACCCAAATCTCAGAAAGAAGGACATTAATCAAAGCTCATAAGGGAGAGTGAATTGTAGAAATGCTATCGGATTGAAATCCACACAATAAAACTTCAAAATAATCAAGGAAGAATCTTGTCCGTTGATATATTTCTGACGAAAATCTTGGACCGTCAGATCACGCACAAGCCAAATCCTACATAGAAGAAACCCATGTGAATAATCATGGAAATATAGTTGTCCATTCAAATTTTGAAAGTAATCACAACCACATGATCAGTTAGAACCATTGACCAAAGCCAAGTGGAAGGATAGCGTAAGTTTTAGGACATTGGAGATAAGGAAGAGGAACAAACTCATGAAGTCATGCCAACAATTAGATCAAGGAGGGACTTTGGATGAATTCTCAACCATCTGATTGAGTTTAGTGTAAGGATAGTGTAAGCCACAAATATCCCGAAGTCTCAGATTAAACAAACTAATGTCAACCGTTGATCAGGAATGAAATAGGGGAACTGTCAGATCACACTAAAGGAAAGGATACGGTAAACTCTGGTGTTGACCACTCCAGTGAAAAGAAGTTGAGAGCATGTAAATTCACCGGATACGGTAAACTCTGGTGTTGACCACTCCAGTGAAAAGAAGTTGAGAGCATGTAAATTCACCCGAAGGCCGGAGCCTCGAATTTTCGAAATGAATAATGGCCATCAAATCTGGACAATTCATGGTGGTCATTGGATCAGGATATGTGGGTCCAATTGTGGTCAAATTTGGCGCTGACCATTTCGACGAAGAATGGTTTAGAACATGTAAGTTCACCCAAAGGCTGGAGCCCCGAAGTACCGAAGTGAATTAGGGTCATTGGATGAAGAACTCAGGTGAGAACTAGACCGTCCTATATAGATTAATGATCCAAAGAATAAATAGATATGGAACGTCAGGAGATCCACGTCAGCAAGGACACATGGCGTTAGAAAGCTATGTCATTCTGGGAGTATGTCCTTTGGGGATATGGAGTTTGTCCTACAAGCAACTACCTGAAGCGTCGAAGGGCCAAGTCGCAAACTAATGTCAGTTGTTGATCTAAGATCCTCGAGGTTCTCTCATGATAGTTAGATCAAGCGTAGTGGAATGATAGAGTAAGCATGATATGTTAACCGACAACAAGCGGTCATCGTCATGTTATGACTTATTCGGTAGGTAAACCTTCGCAGGGATTGAACTACTTCATAGTTCAAGTAGCCCGAAGTCCCAGAGTCATGAATAGTCAAATACCCAAAGAGTCGGAGCTCCTTTGTTCCTAAGCCCACAGTCCTAGATCTAGGAAATGTGAAGGTTATTAAGAAGGGAAGTGCTGATAAGAAATCTGACGAAATTTTCTCCAGAAGAATTAAAATACTGCAAAGGGTGGAATCTCGAAGTGTGGAAGGGAGAAGTTCTGAAGTGAGAATCATCCATCTCAATGTGCAAATAAAACATTACCATCAATATTGATAAGTGATTAAGCACGCATTTGGATTAGTTCTTAGACACCGCCTATGGTCGTATGAAATAGAGGTCTTAAAGTGTTTCTCTGTGAAATTTTACACACAGAATAAGAATTTGATCTCGGTCAAGAACAAACGTTGAACCAGATAAGGATATGGGCTTTGACCTGATTTATCTTAAGGAATCCAATACTTGCAATCCATTGAAAATCTAAGATATGATCAAATTAATTTGAGAATTAAATAAAGAGGCATGGGATCGAGTTAAAACGAAATCGATCCATTTTTGTGATCAATTTATGAAAATCCCTCTCACTAAATAAAAAAAAATTCACGATAATGTATGAATAACAATGGAAGAAAAACAAACATTATTATTGCTAACTTAAATTAAGAGGTGCAATGGTCCAAACAAAGGGACACATTTCTTCAATGCTCACACCAGTTAGAATTCTATATAAGAAAGAAGGAACGGTGAAGAAGAGGTGTCTCTATAATCCAGATCAGAAGATCAAAACAGAAGCAGAGACCAAGAAGAGGAACCGATGATACTAATGCAGTGAGGGTGGAAGGGAGGAGCAAGGAAGTATTCATACCCTTTACTAGATAAGGGAGTTGGTGCTTCCTAGGGTTGGTTCCTTAAATACAAGGGAGTTGGTACTTCCTAGGGTTGGTGCCCTAAATAAAAGGGAGTTAGTGCTTCCTAGGGTTGGTTCCCTGAAGAAGGGGATTTGTGTCTCCTAGAATTGGTGCTCTAAAAAGGATCCATGTCCTTCATTATTCTTTATAAACCCTTGTAATTCATGTTAATTATATTTATATAATTGATTTTAAATACAAATCCATTGTTGATCTATTGTGGTAATTAATAAAATATCAAAGTAATTTCTTATTGTTGAAAAAGGGTAATATTGATTCACCCCACCCTCTCAATATTTCCAACAACCTTCTTGGAACGAAAACTGGGAGAGTAAGTCTTGACCACCTCACACAGATTTCAATCATTCACTTCACTCTTTGGTAACCTTCCAAAAAAAGATGAGGGTTCCTTCTTGTTCGAGTTAGATGGGTATAGGGTTTCATTTCTTTGTCTTTTAGCTTCCTCTATTGTGTGCTTGGAGTTTAAGTGTCACATACCAAATCTGCGTACATTATGTCTTCAATTGAGTTATTTTTTTAGCATCAGTTAATCGTTTGGGATCCTAGGCATAATCCCGGTTAGAGTTTTTTGTCCTTATCTTGTAAAAGGATGTTGTGATTTCTGTTACAGGTTTTCCTTTTGTAGTTTGTCAAAGGTTTTTAATTGTTGAAAGTTTTATCGATCATGCATACATTTCCTTTATCATTTTTAATACTCATTCGTTTCCGTTATTATGACTTTATCTTGATTTTTGGTTGGGAAACCTTACAGGGTGCTCTAGGTAATGGTTGAGAGCATCCTGGTTACATTTTTCTTATTGTATAATTTATTCTGATAAGATAGATATTTTGGATACGTTGACTAATGTTGGGCCTTTGTTGTGTACTAGGGTAGCCATCAGAAACAAATTTTGGTTCTAGCTAGTCAAATATTTATTCTACAGGAGTTTCATTGCGGGGTTCGAGCTACTCATGGTAAACTCATACCCTAACTCTGTCATCAATTTTGTAAAATTTTTTGTTCCCTTCTGCAAAGGTTGTGCGTCAATGAAGGCATACTTGGCCAAATTGACAGGGTTTTATCCCGAATCAACCGTCTGAAATCCCTGTAAGGATTTTTTACTTTCCATGTTTTCCTTTCTAAATGTGATAAATTACCTTACTCAGGTGCTATACTAATTATTTTATTTGAAAACCTTGTTGGAAGTTGTTGGCTATGTCTTCTCATCCAGGGAACTCAACCTTCAAGAGGTAATTTAGTTTCTATAATAGACCCTAGATATGGATGATGGATTGATACCACTTTCTCTATTCAAATTAGCTGGGTGGTTACCTATCATAGGTGTTTCAACCCCATTTTTGTCTATTTAAACAATAAGAGTGTTATTTGTTTGTTTCTCTTTATTCTGTTTGCAAAGATCCTACTGGACTCTGGCTGTGTATGAGGGTTATGTTATTTTTGTTGAAATTTAAACCATGACTGGGCTATTTCTCTGTGTATGTTAAAAGAGTAGTCACCCACGTTAATTAATAGAGTCATGTCAACATAGTATAGCTCTATTAAATATTAATGGAATCTCCTTGTTTCTTCAGTTTATGGTCATGAATAGTTGTGATCCTTTACTTTCCATGCTTGCATGATTTTTCTTAGTTTCCTTCTTGTTTTAAAATGGTTACAGAACCTATCAGGCTATTTTCATTATAAAACTTGTTGTTAGATATGTAATTGTTACTATCTTATTGTAATATTTGATACCTTTAACCTTCTATATATTCTATATTTTCTTCGCAGCAATAACATTATCATTTAGAATCTGTCCTCTTGGTTGTATTTAAAATTATATAGTATTCCTCTATACTACAAATCTATTAATTCTATAATCATATTTCCGGCATTTGAATCTGGTTATGGATATAATTGTTTCTTCCTAATATACATCATGGAAATTGTATAATGGAATGAAGAGAGAACCTCTAATCTCTAGTTAGATTGCAATCGTTAATAATTTATCCACAAATTTACAAATGGAACAATAAATTAACATGAATAGAATATATAAGAAATACAATTGAACAATAAGATAACTAGAATAAAATATCCGTAAATTATGAATTGAACCATAGTTTAACCGGAATAGAATGGAAGAAAAACCATATTTCTCTGGGGAAAACACACATCAAGTGGGTCGTTCCTCCCAACCTTAGATCATATTTGCCACATATTCCCACATTGTCACCCCCGAGCTAAATCCTGATCCAATAACCTAACCAAGTTACTTGTTATAGTTCGTAGGGTTATAAGCATTACATGAAGATTTTTGTGCCATGTAAATTTTCTTAGATCTCACATCTACTTTAGAATGGAATCCCATTATATTTGTTCTATTTTATTTTATAATATTTTCCTAGGTCTTTGATACATGTACAAGCCTCCTACTCATCAACAACCTGTCAATTTGATTTTTACACATGTTCCTAAAATCCTGAGATTTTGTCTTAGTTTAGTTGAGTTAACTGAACAAATATTCACCACTTGTCCCCCTTATGCTGTCACTTGGTAGTTCTCTTTGGATCAACAAATTCTATCTTCTAAAATTCCCACTTAACGTGTGCTTCCTATTTTATTAATAAAACAATAATTAAAACAATAAGTTTTTGACTTAAATCATCAAGATCTAGAATGTGTTGATAGCAAATAAAAGTAATAATAATAATTTTTAAGGTTGAAATTTTGGGGTATCAAAACTCTCTTGTTCTCTACTACTTTATTTTCATTTATCTATGTGTTTGTAGGTTTTTATATCACTAAAGAAATAGATTAAATAACTTTTCCTTTTAGAGGGTAAATCTTTCGACTCTCTCCCTTATTCTCCCATTTTCATTTTCAAATTTTACTCTCTTATTCTCTACTACTTTCTGATGGTTTCTCTATGTGTTTATAGGTTTGTATATTGTTGAAAAAATGTTAGACATCAAACACTAACAAACTTAATTTTTGCAAGTCATTCAAAGTGCTAGTATCACTAAGAAGAATGTGTATTCAATGATGAATTTATTTACAACCAAATTGAAACTCGAGAGAGTGTTGGGAATCTTAAAGGATATCCATGAATAATTCCAAATAAAACTCAAAAGAAAAAAATATTTTCCATTGCTAAATGAGGGAGAAAAAACAATTCAAAGGATTTTCATTCTTTCAAGAAGCACTACAAAGAAAACAAAAACTAGCATGGGTTAACCACTTCTCTCTTCTCCATTTCTATAGGAGGTAAGAAGCACTACAAGGAAAACAAAAGTTATCATGGGTTAACCACTTCTCTCTTCTCCATTTCTATAGGAGGTAAGAAGCACTACAAGGAAAACAAAAGTTATCATGGGTTAACCACTTCTCTCTTCTCCATTTCTATGAAAACAAAAGTTATCATGGGTTAACCACTTCTCTCTTCTCCATTTCTATTGTTCTCTCTTCTCCATTTCTCTCCATTTCTATAGGAGGTTTCTAGGAGAGGTGCATGGATGGAGTTTTTAGTAAGCTCTTTTGTGTGCAATTAAACCCTATTAGTGCACTAGTGCACTTACTTATATAATTCCCTAGTATACATCTGTACCGTAAGCATCAAGATAATTTAATATATCTAATAAAGAAAACATCAACCATTTTTCCAAAAACACCTTTCCAAGCATCAAATCAATTCAAGAACCAATGTTTCTCATAAAATAAACTACACATGTGCATAATCATCCAAATGGGCTGAAATATTATAAAAATTTTCTCCAAAATTTTATTTTTTGATATATATAAACCAGAATTGGTTCATGGATATAGTTTTTAAAAAAAAATATGACCACTATTTTACATGGAATAAATAACACTAGTGTGCAATCATTCCAGATGCATTGAGATATTCTAGAATATATATATATATATATATATATATATATATATATATATA
>CBVK0100189151.1:0-14050 GCA_900067695.1 Picea abies | reverse complement strand
ATTTCCCCCCTTGAATTTTTTGATGTTCTTTTAGGCCAACCATACTTGTGAAAATGACATTTTGTATATGAGTCTAGACATCACAATGTTATTATTACTTTGGGTAGAAAATTGTACAGGATAGCAAAGGTAGCTCTGCCTACTGCCATTTCTTTGCTCTTTTCTAAGAAATGCAGGAAGGCCATTTCCCATACTAGGAAACTTGTCTTCTTTGTGATTTTATCTCAAAGTGAACAAAAAGTCACAACCACATCCATGGCCTCTACAAAGAGTCTCTCAATGCAATAGAAGCAAGTGGAAAAGATCATGGAAGAATACAAAGACATATTCTCCTCACCTATCGAGGTACCACTACACTGTCAGGTAAATATTTCAATCAATCTAACCCCCGATGAACCTCTACCCAATGGGTCAGTCTATCACCACTCTCTAATGAAAAATGAGGAAATCAAGTGACATATCCAAGATCTTCTTCAAAAGGGGTACATATGACCCAGCTCCTCACCCCTTGGGATCCCAATTGTACTCATGTAGAATAAATATGGGACTTGGTGACTCTGCATTTATTACAGAGTGCTAAAAAAATCATATTCAGGAACCGATACCCAATTCCCCGAAGTGGTGACCTTCTCGACCAACTCAAGGGATCCAATTTTTTCATTAAGATTGCCCTGAAATATGGATACCACCAGGTCCCAATAGAACATACTGATGTATGGAATACTTATTTCAAGTCCAAATAAGGTATTTTATAATTAATAGTACTTCCCTTTGGTTTGAAAAATGCTCCAACAACATTCATGATATTGATGGACAATATATTGTGGCCTTTCACTAATTCTTTTGTGGTGGTATATCTGGATGATATCCTCATATTAAGAAATAATTGGGCAGAGCACTTGAAACATATTCAACAAGTAATCCCAATAGAACATACTGATGTATGGAATACTTATTTCAAGTCCAAATAAGGTATTTTATAATTAATAGTACTTCCCTTTGGTTTGAAAAATGCTCCAACAACATTCATGATATTGATGGACAATATATTGTGGCCTTTCACTAATTCTTTTGTGGTGGTATATCTGGATGATATCCTCATATTAAGAAATAATTGGGCAGAGCACTTGAAACATATTCAACAAGTAATTCACACTCTATGACAACACAAGCTATATGCTACCCTGGAAAAATGCTCCCTCAACATGAACAGAGTCCAATACCTAGACTACATTGTTGATGATTGTGGTTTGCATGTGGATCCAACCAAGATCCAAGTCATTCATGACTAACCAAACCCAATCATAGTAACTAAGATTCAAAGTTTCTTAGGACTTGCCAACTTCTATCATAACTTCATGTTGGGATTCTCCAGTATTGCATGGGTCCTCATCCAAGTGACAAAGGGTGGTGGAAAGACAACGTTTGTGTGAGGGAAGTCACAAACAAAAGTGTTTGATGATCTAAAAAATCTCTTAATCTCAACTCCAGTACTCTCCTTACATGATATGTAACAACCTTTTGATAATGAGACTGATGCATCACTATGTCGTGGGCACAATTCTCACTCAACATGGTCATATAGTGGCATATCATAATGAGACACTATCAAATTTCATTTGTAAGTATCCCAACTATGAAAAAGAAATGTATTCCATTGTAAAATCCTATCGACAATGGAAGAACTACATTCTTGGGAAGGATACAATCATCCACACTAATCACAAGTCTCTTTAGTTCATGCAGACACAAGGAAAATTGCAGAATGATTGCCATCAAAAGTGGTTGACATACTTGCAGAATTTCCATCTCAACATCAAATATAATATAGGGATCACCAATCATGTTGTTGAATACCCTAGTTGAAATCTATTTTAAGACTTAACCATGTGTCATGGGAACAAAACAACCCCACTAAAACTATTAGTTTTAATGGACACTCATACTACCAAATTTTCTACAAGGCACTACTCTCTATTCACCTGATTATTTCCTCACCTACAAGATTAATCTCTTGCATTTGACCACCTGATACAATCTTGAATATCCTTCAAGATCATCATTTTGGACCCTTTTTTCATATTTACTCAAGATTTATCCCCTCCCCGTTCTATTCACATAACCTTAGTCCTAGTCTTGTTGTCGTTGTTCCTTTTCCCACTTTGTAATACCTCCAACTTCAAAATATCGACGGTGATGTCTTATAACGTCATCGTTAGGGGAAAATTTATCTAAATGATCTTTATTATGTTTTTTTTCACATCATCTTCGATGATGCACTCCTTTTTTAAGGCCACATCATATTACAGGAGGCACGGAAGGATGTGATGATGAATCCACATGAAAATGATTACTTAGGTAGGCCCCATTTCCCAATCATGTCACAAGACCACCTGTTGAGATCATTTACCCTTTATGGGTTTTCCTTCCCCATTCTTTCTTTCCAACTTCTTTTTTCCATCTCTTTTCCCTCTTCTACACCTCCTCTTGATTATGTTTTTCTTTTATCCTTTCTTCTCTCCCTTTCTAGTTACCATACTTAGCCATATTTCAGTAATGCGTGGGTTTGCAGGTTAGTGTGTTGGAAAACCTTCATCTCCATCAAATTTTCCATGTCATAAGTCCATTGCTACACTTAGCCATTTTTTCAATTTCATGGGTTTGCGGGTTCAATCCCTCATCCTCCAAGTTTCGTGATCTTCACTTTGCACCCCAAGTTCTGTGATCTACATTTTGACCAATGTATTATTTGTGGGTGCCTAGCCCCAAATTATTTTATTCCTATTGCATGCAATTCTGACTGACCACCTTTATACACTTAACATATTTTTTATCTTCTATAACCATGGGTTTGCAGGTTCCTAGGTTGGTAGGTTCATGAAAATCTTTATATTCAAACTCTCTCTCATTCGTCCCTGCCATTCTCTTGTTTTTTCCAATATGCATTAAGTGTTGTTTAATGCTAACAACTCTGCCATTCTCTTGTTTTTTCCAATATGCATTAAGTGTTGTTTAATGCTAACAACTATTGTTCAGGCTCCAAAAATATCATCATTAATGGAGAAAGGTTTGGGGAATTACTCATTAAATTTCATTAAATTTCCATTTTCCAAGGGATTAAATTGTCACCATCTCTCTGCAAATATTTATTTGAGGTTATTATCCAGCTAAATAAATACTACCGTCAACCTATGGTATCATAAACTTGGAAACAATTTTGTGGTGATACTTTAAATATCTTTGGTCATGAACACCAAAACTTCTAGTCGTCAAGAGAATATTCATATTATTCTTTTCCTCCTACACATAAAGATGTAATTTTGGCATTTGTAATCTCTCATTTTGGGTGTGTTCCTGAGGTTTTTGAGTGTAAATAACTTGTTTCATGGTGTGTGGACAAGTATGTTCCAACCCAGGAATTATACAACTCCAAGATAATTATTTGATTTCCCTTTCACCGCAAATTTTTTCGTGAGATGTTGAAGCTCCCATAGTCGACGCTTACTTTCAAAGGAGAAGATTGCATATATTTTTGGAAGATACATAACAATGGGATTGACCTCTTACCTAAATTTTTGGATAATTCTACATCTATTCCAAAAGACATACCCAAAATCCAGGTTGAGTCTTTTAAAAAACCCTATTGAGAAATTGCATGGTTGTGTACAGGGTTGATAGGTTAAGAAAGCATTGCTTCTATCTCTTGCATGATTTTATATATTCTGTATATTATAGTGAAATAACAGACCATATTTGACTGGGGAAAAATGATTTATATCAAAATATCGTCCCATTTATCACACTATAAAAAGGACAAAATTTTTTTATGGCTTCTTAATTGATATTCGCTATTGTGTATTGTTGTCAATTCCCAAACTTAACCAGAAGTAAGAGGTTGAATCATGAAATATATTAAGTTACCTTCTGGTATCCAACACTATGGATACATAACACCCCTCTGTATTTTTATGAAGTCTATAATGATTTTTTTTTAGTATTCAAAGTGTTTTTTGTTGGGAGAAAATACTTCAAGGATATATGACCGAGATAACATATTTTTAGAGAAAAAAGGGGAAATAGAAAAAATGGAGAGTTACGGTGTCATAAAGATATTTTGTTCGCAATAAAATCCTTCTTTTCTCTCGTATCATGTATTTGAAAACCATTTATTACAAAGGTGGAAAGGAAATATAAATTCTGGCTACAATTTTTCCATGAAAAAAAGAAAAATCAATTTATTCCCCTACCATGGAAAATTGGAGATTTCATGTTCATAAATATAAATAAAATTGATGAGTTTTTAAATCACTTTAACAATGTTAATTTAAGGTATGTTGAAAGGATAAATGACTTTGATCTGAACAAAATCTTTGTAGAACATATTCTTTCAGTGGGATTCAATAACTCGTTCATCCATACTATCCTGAATGAAGAATAATAAGGTTACAACCAAAGTAGTCATGTACATGATGCTGGTGACCTAGAAACATTACTGAGTAATAATGATTTTTATAAGCAAAGGGGAAAAGTTCCCAGTGAAAGGAGTGCTAAATACCTAGTTGTTACTCCCAAGAATACCACATCCTGAAGAAATGCTCCAACGACCCACCTAGTTAAAAAGGTTTTCAACATTAATTCAAGTAGAGGGGGAGAGAAGAATACTCCCCTTGGGAAAATAAAGAGTTCACATAAGCTCCCCTTGAGAAAGAAAAGGAAGAATTTAGTGCAAGAGGAAGGGGATTTATAAAAAATGACATCCAAAGATTTTCTCTAGAGGACATGGAGCCAGAAGTAGATATTGAGAAAATATTTCCCACAATGGAACAACCAAAAAATATGGCTCAACATAAATCTTTATTGGAATTCATTGCGAATGAGACCTTCAGTGAATAAGAATCCTTCACTTTTCAAAGTGTTGTTTTTGACAAAGAATCTAACAAATTGATTGTAGAAATAAGTGACCAGAAGAATAAAAAGGGAAAGTCTCATTCATAGGTTGACCTGAAGGACATGTGATCGTCCCAAATTTCCAAAATCCACAGGGAAATCGGGGATTCTTTTGACAATTATATTGATGGTTTGGAATTTTAAAATGCTAAGTTAAAACAAAGGATCAAATAATTGGAAAATTCCTTAATTCCTCTTCCAATATTGGTAAGTCCTTTGTCAATGGTTAAACCAACGACACCCACTATTAAGTAAAAAGGATCTCCTAGTTTACTCACAACTGTCTAAAGTTATGTAGAGAAAAACATTAAAAAGATAATGTCATTGATAACAAAAGTATGGAAGGTATAAAAAAATGTTGTTTCTTTCGGCTCAAGGGCACATGCTTTTCATAAGTATATGGAAGTTGATTTGAATAATGAAGAAGGTTTCTACATTGACATTGTCTTTCCATTTGGAATAAAACTCTCAAACATGACAGAATTGAAAAGAAGAGAAGAGGATCTTCCTTGTCTAAGTCGAACTAAACAATTGAATGCTTGTTGGAGAGAAAAGATCAAGAATTTGAACAACATTGTCCAAGCATGTAACAAAGCCATAATAAAAAGAGACGAATTGTTTAAAAGACTCAAATAGATAGATCTAGATAGAAGCACTGATGAAGTAGAAGACTCTAAGTTAATTCTCAATTCAATGTTTATGACAAAGAAACAACTTGATGAACAAGTTGAGATATTAAAGGGGTTATAAGATGATAAATTTTATGGCATAATTGAACATAATGAAGAAGAAATAGATAATTGGTTGGTTGATTATTCTTTAAAAAATCAAGATATTCAAGAGGCAATACATGGAATTTATCATGACTTAAGAGACTTGGAAGGTGAAATATTCAATATTAAAATTAGGCATGAAATAAATGTTGCACCAATGAAAAACTACATTGAAGATTGGTTTAAAAAGGAAATTGATAAATTAACCAAAGAAGGCCAAGAAGTAGTGGCTAAGATAATTCCTATAATCATCAATGAGAGAAATAAAATGACAACAACAAGAAAGTGATTGAGAGAGAGGCCATCATAGTAAGTTATGTTCATCATGTCTCGTTTTTTTTATCATTTTCTCATCCAGTTACTCTGCTTATTTAACTAGAATGGTTTAACCAAAATCTGATAACTCCTTCATGTATTGTTTCCCAGTCTTTCTACTCTATCATCACCCTCCATATTCTTTCCACAACTTACTTCTTGTTTATATTTTCTTTAGGGTCCATGGGAGCCCCAATCCCAATCCTAAGGAAAAACACATTTAAATTTCAAATATTTGTAACAGACTCTGTATTTTTCAGAAATCCCAAGAGAACTCTTTCGAGATTAGTTTTGACTATATTTTATAACTCTGAGTTTTGAGTATAAAATATTTGAGATTGATCTATCATTTTATTTATTTTATATCCACATGTGTTTACTTTGTTAAAGTTCTCTTATGTGTGAAGACCATTTTCTTTTATTTTATGTGATCAAAAATCTTTAGTTTAACTATGATGGATGTGAGAAAATTTTGTTTATATTTTTCAATTATGTGATGTGTGAGGTTCATGATCATATCTTAGGAACTCTCTTTAAAAACATTTTTTTATTTTATTTCACTACAATCATTATATTTCTTTGAATATCACGATGGACTTTCTTAAAGTCCCATATTATTTTAAAAATCTAGAATTCCAAGAAAATATTGAAAAAAAGAGGAGTACCACCTCTATAAAAACACAGGGGGATTTGTATCCCTGTGAGGTTGTCGTTTTGGTACTAATGGATTCAAACGTCAATAGTTTTGGAAACCATATTGGGGAATGACTGAAAATTTGAAATCTGGTTTAACATTTTTGAAAGATACATGACTTTACCCTAGGCTGATCAACCCCACCTAGAAATTGGTTTAAATAATCAACGAAGTATATTACATCATTTATATAAGTTGGTAATAATGATAGACGATACCAGGGAAGAATTGGAAATATCTTGGCATATATTGGTCCAAGAATAAGAAAGATAAATCCTCCATAGATAGAGGAGAGATGAGCGACAAGACTGAAGAAATGAAATACTAGCTCAAGCAACACAAGAACAAGGTCAGAATTAAAGCTGGACAAATATAAGGGACCCATTAACAAAAGTAAACGAAAATTGTAATACCCCAAGGACAAGCCCCAGTTGTATTATGAATTGAAAACATGTTTTGCACGCTGGTGAGCCAAGTGGTTATAAGATGATAGACTTATTTATTTATTAGGTTGGTGAGACAGATGCCAAGGCTAGGAGACTAATTTTTGTATATGTAATTATGTAGATCATTAATAAAAATATAAACATTGTTTCATGTAGACTGACCACAAAGAAGAGTTATGGGGGAATAAGCTCCATTAGATAGGGCAAGGGAGGGGGCTAAGTATTTGGTCCTAGGGGCTAAGCTAGGGGGCTTACCTCTAAAGGAATAATATTTTAATATTAATTCCTGAAGTCTAAGGCGGACATGATATGTTTTTATCCTAAGTTCCTGGAAAAGGGAACATATGCTAAGTGGACATGATATGTTTTTATCCTAAGTTCCTGGAAAAGGGAACATATGCTAAATGGAGGGCATGCAGCTCCAGGGAGACAGGTGTCGAAATGGGTGCATGCAGTTAAAACTGAAGAGTTGATCCATCTTGGGGGTCATGAATCAAGTCTCCCATCCTTAGTCTGAACCTGGGGGGGGCTCCATCATTGACCTCTACATTTTGATTCCTTATCATGCACCGTGAAACCAGTGAAAATCGAGGGACTGATCTGTGTCTCCTGTGAAGTCTGAGCACCCTGTAATTGTGTAAGCCATGTTGTGTCATAATTGTTGGTTGTTGCAGCCACACAATTCCTTGATTGAGTGTGGATTGTTGTCATTGTTTGTTTCTTATTGAACCTTGATATGTCTTAGTGTTTGAATATTATCGTTTTGGGTGTCCATATCTGTTTTCCTTGTTGTCGTTGTTGTCACTCATACTTGGTTGTAGCTAAGTAGAAGATCGGTTGAAGAGGCAAGTTTTCAAGCCTATGTGAAACTCTCTGATGTGAGAGAGTTTGTTGGTAAGTGATTTCTCTTAGAAGGGAGTCTCGTAGTAGCTATAATAATCTGAGACTTTTGGTCCAGCCTGTTGTTGAAGCCCAAGGTAAGGGAGGTGTACTGGCCGGTGGACTTGTATTAGTGAAGGTGTGCCCTTCTGGGGTGGAGCGGGCATGTGAGGAATGAGGGTTTGTGTTTTGTGGGCATAAGTGCCCACCCACCCCAAAGGGACCTAGCAATAGAAAATCACTTGACGTAAGTGCGGCCGACTGGGATAAAATGTTGAATAAGATGAATGTGAGCCCTTCCCCTTCTTCTCATGACACTGAGAAGCATAATGGCCAAACTTCTGACACTCTAAATGCATGATGTGGCTAGAAAGAAATCAAGATTCAAAGTGTAATGGAAAAATGACATATATAAAGGCCCTAACATATCCTAACTCAGATAATCAGAAATGGGCGACTAGGAACGACAAAACAAGAAATATTAGTGTCGAATAAGACAACTTTGGATTCCTTTGTTTTGTGCAACTTCCTTATTGTCCTTGCCAAGCCTAGAATTCCCTTGCTTGGTGGACTTTAGTCCCATCTCGGGGTTGACCCACTACTAAGCATGATGAGAAGTGTGGTCTAAGGTTGGGAGGTTCGTGGAGGTTCTGCACATAGTTGGTGGTGTTACTCCAATTGAAAAGATAAGTATCATTTATTTGCTTAATTTATATGTTATGCATGTTTGTGATGCTTGAATGTTATCATGTATTCTATTGCATATATGAATTAATGTTAGTTCCATTAATTCTGTATGGTAGTAGTAATTATGTGTTTAATTGTGATTAAGTGTTTTAATTTCATTAAAATGCAGATATTATATAAGTGTATATTTCACGTGGTAGCATTACTCAATCTCTAGAGGGCTAGGGATGTTACAATTTGGTATCAGAGCTAAGTTTTCAACACTCATCCTGGATAGGCCATGCTAGTGGAAATTGAAGAAAAATTTTCGGAAAGAATTGTTGTCAAAGTAGACAAAATTCAAGTTCAGAGCCAAGGTTTCAACACCGAACCTTGATGGGTTGGATAACTAGTCTTTGGACCCAAGGTTCCAAGTGGAAATTATGTCTGGAGGAACCAATTTCAAACCTCAGAATGTTCCTGAGTGCCAAGAGGTTACTTTGGTCATGTTACGAAGCTCAGGAGGGGTAGCGGTATTATAAAACCATGACAAACATGGTATTTAGCCACAGGGAGATAGATCACAACACTGGTGGTGTTGGGACTGTAGGATCTATTTGAAAGGAAGGGAAATCCTTTATGACCATCAAATATAGAGAAGGTGCATGAGGTTTATGTTGGAATCCCTTTAGACTTTGTGACGTTGGTGAACCTAGATGAAAAGATAGGAGGAACGACAAAACCTTAAACTCTAAATTCCCAGGGAAGATCTACACCATAGATCAAAGGAAAAGAGCTTGATCGTTGGATCAAGCAAAAGAGTAGATCATAATTTTAGATTTCTACTATCAAAATAAGTGGGATTTGTTGATGCAAAAACCTCCGAAGCTTGAAGTTCCAAAGAGAAAAGTAGATGTGGTGGGGCCGAATGACATCACCAAGGGTGATGTGGATATTCCTTGAAATGCCATGTGCCACCACCTGGGTTGTTGATAGTTATACTATGTGGGACCTGAGGTTGAATAACATAGTTAAAGGTTGGCGGGCCCACACTAGCATTGATAATGATAGATATATATTGACGGCCATGAGGAATTGTGGGGATCCGAATTGCATGAGAATTTATTTCTCAGGGCGATCTCGCAATTCAAACCATGGTTTTCCTGGGGTGTTATGTGTCAGCGTGAGAGGGATTATGGGACAAAATACATGTTAATCCAAACTGTAAATGCATGCCCCCACAATTTGAAAGGCATTAACTGATGTGACTATTCGGTATCTTAGTTCAAGTACGAAAATTGTGGGTCCCAGTGGATGGATGGAGAAAGTTGTGAAGTCTAGGTACTTGACACTCCAGAAGAATGCTTCATAAGGGAATGAAAGGAAGAAATTTCAAAATTTTTGTAATGTTGAGGTGAAAAAATGTAATAACATCACCAAAGGTGACATGGAAGTGTTCAAAGATTAATTATTTGGGGCGTTGGGGGTGTGCAGATGTGAAATCCTCCAAAGTCCTGAAGCTTCGAAGCTTCGAAGTCCCAAAACTTAGATGCCTAAAGTTCCACAGTGGGTGTTAGCCATTGGATGTTGGGTAGTTGTGGACTATTGATCCACCCTACTTCGCGAGTTTGTTAATTTATAACTCCGAGAGATTGTTGGGGGGTTCTTTGAAATATTCTGAATTCGAAGGCTGAAGGCTCGAGTAGCACCTAGTGATCTAGTGCTTGGTCATAGCCTACGATCGCATGGGTTGGGGACTAAGAGAAATGGGATATTGCCCGAAAGTTATAGAAAAGACGAGTTCAAAAAGAAAATGAAATCTGAACATTTTCTTTAATTAGATTGGTTTATTAATACTGTGGGATTTGTTAAGGAATGATGGCCTGAAAAATTCTGGTTGACTACATGTTGTGTTTTCAGAGTCAATGATTTTCAAAACTGAACTGAATTTCCACCGAGTTAAGAGAAATAGAGGAGGCACATAGTGATTTCAGTTCAGAGAATGAAGTAAAATGGATGGACATCAATTTGGGAGTTTAAGTATCAAACTCCAAAGGGCATGAAGAAGAGATGGATAAGGAAGGGCATATGATGAAAATCATTGAAATATTGCAGAAAGATGCCCAGAATCATCGAGATGATAACAAAAATATCATGAAATCCAAGGATCGATAGGGAGGATTCAAATTAAAGTTGATGCAGAGTCTAGAGATAATCGAAAGGAAGTTGGATAAGGATATTGACTCAAGAAAAATAGGGAGTTGCGAGCCCCCTAAGAGGAAACAAATATCAAGAAGTGTAAGAAGGCATCGTCGTCACTCCCCAAAACATTCCAATAAGGAGGCACACAGTAGTTCAGGCCCATCTCCTTCCAGAAAAAATATGATATCTGGAGTGGATGAACTGACGGGTAAAATTCACAAGATTAAACCTTCTAATTTTGATGAAGAACACAAGAAAGATGAATATGTTGAGACATGGCTACTGGGCATGAGGAAATATTTCCAACTACAGAACTATTCTTTTCATGCAGAGGGAAGAATTTCCATTTACCAACTTAAAGGAAAGGAATCCATATGGTGGGAGCAACTTGTGCAATTACAACACGTCAGAGAGAAGAATGTTACTTGGGGGGAATTCAAGAGACATTTTGAAAAGAAGTACTTAACTAAGAGGTATTATGACAAGAAAATGAAAGAGTTCGTCGAACTCAAGATGGGAAGTATGACCATTGATGAATATGAATGAAGGTTTTTGGAATTGTTGAAGTATGTTCCCTTCATCAAGGATGAGACTGTCAAAATTCAAAGGTATCTGAGTGGATTGTCACCTTCCATTGTTGACAAGATCTAGTATCATGACCCAAAGACTATGGAAGAAACTATAAGGAGAGAAAAATTCTTATATGATCAGCAAAAAGAAAATCCTACTTTCCAAAAATCTTGTGAAGACAAGAAGAAGTTTAAGAGGGAGCAGAGGAAAAAGGGAATCAAACCACCATTTTTTCAGGAATAGCCCTCAAGGAAAACCAGGCTTTAGAGAGCCTGGGAAGGATGAAGTAGGTGGAAAAATGCCAAGACAGACACCTATGTAATGTTTTGGTTGTAAAGGAAATCATAGGTACAAAGATTTCCCCCACATAAATGACAAAGTGAGAGTTCTCCATAATGTTCAATAGGAAGAAACAATGGAAGACATGGGCAATGGAATACCAAGAATCTATGCAGCCCTGGAAAACAAGCAAGCTTAGTTTCAATCACATATGATTGAAGTGGAAGGTGTGATCAACAACCATACCATTACTATTTTAATTGATTCAGAAGCTAGTCCTAGTTATATAGATCCTAGAGTGGTGGAAAGTTTGCATTTTCCAAGAAGAAAGCATGGAAAATATTGGTTAGTTTAGTTGGATATAGGAACCAAAAGAAAAGTTATTGAGTTGGTTAAGTCTTGTCCAGTGGACATGAATGGACTGAGCATAAAGGCTGAATTGAATTTTTTACCTTTAGGTTCCTGTGACTGTCTAATTGGGATGGATTGGTTGCACCAACACCATGCCATATCAGATTGTCGTAATAAGGAATTCACTTTCCTAGATGAGGAAGGAAATCAGATAATATTCCAGGGAATTCCCAGAGCATTTGTTGTTAGAGAAATCTTAGCAATACAGCTGAAGAAGTGCTACAGGAAAGGTTGTCAATTATTTGCAGCCCACATGGAGGAAGCACCTAAGGATAAGGTGTCAAGTATTGAAGACCATGCAGTATTAAAATATTTTGAGGATGTATTCCATGAGGTACTAGGACTACCCCCGAAGAGAGACATTGACTTCTCTATTAACTTGATGCTTGGAGCATCTCTAGTGTCAAAAACTCCTTACAAAATGAGTACACCATAGTTGAGAGAACTGTAATTGCATCTTGAATAACTTCTAAAGAAGGGGTATATATGCCCAAGTGTGTCACCTTGGGGTGCCCTGGTCCTATTTGTGAAGAATAAGGATGGGATATTAAGATTGTGCATCGATTTCATACAGTTGAACAAAGTGACTATTAAGAACAAGTATCCTCTGCCGAGGATGAATGATCTCTTTCATCAATTGAAGGATGCCAAGATATTTTTAAAAATAGATCTCATGTCAGGATATCACCATGTAAGAATAAAGGATGAAGACATCAGCAAGATCGCCTTCAGAACAAGGTATGGTCATTATGAATTCACAGTTGTGCCATTTGGGTTGTCAAATTCACTTGTTGTTTTCATGTGCCTAATAAATGGCATATTCAAGGAATATCTAGACAAGTTTGTCATAGTATTTTTGGATGACATCCTGGTGTATTCTAAGTCGGAGGAAGAGCATGAACATAATATGAATATGGTTTTGAAAGTGTTAAGAGAGAACCAAATGTATTCCAAATTGAGAAAGTGCTCATTTTATCAAAAGAAGATCCATTACTTGGGTCATATCATTTCAAGGGATGGGATAGTTGTGGATACTGAGAATATATAATCCATCAGAGAATGGTCAGTGCCGAAGAATGTGTCAGAAGTCATATCCTTTATGGGTCTAGCTGGCTATCACAGAAGGTTCATTGTAGGGCTCTCAAGGATAGCTCACCCTATCACTTCCTTTCATAGGAAGGAGAAAAAGTTTCAATGGATAAAAGAATGTGAGAGAAGCTTCCAACAATTGAAGTAGTTGTTAACCAATGCTCCAATCCTAAGGATTGCATATCCAAATGAAGATTTGTTTGTATGTACAAATGCATGCAAACAAGTATTGGGAGGAGTCCTCAGCCATAATGGATTCATTATCTGTTATGAGTCCAGGAATATGAAAGAGCACAAAAAGAAATATGCCACTCATGATTTGGAGTTGGCGGCCATCGTTCACGCTCTGAAGAAATGGAGGCATTACCTCATAGGAAGGAAGTTTGAACTGAGGACAGAACATAATGGTCTGAAGTATTTGTTTGATCAACCAACCTTAAATTATAGGTAGAGTAGATGGTTGGATTTCCTTTGTGAGCACGACTTTGATATAAATCATATCAAAGGAAAAGAGAACAAAGTGGATGATGCACTCAAAAGGAGGGTGCATGAACTACATGCTACAACCATTAGGATGTACCAAATCGATATAAAGGGAAGAATTTTGGAAGCTGCAAATGCAGATCTGTAACACATGGAGTTGGTATCAAAGCTACAGAAAGGTGAGATGCCACAAAATGTGAAAGACTATAAGTTGGCAGTTGATGGAACACATCTGTACAAAAATAGAGTTTATGTACCTAATGTCTAGGAATTGAAACTTATGATTTTGAAAGAAA
>CBVK0100189150.1:0-14050 GCA_900067695.1 Picea abies | reverse complement strand
TAATAATATAGTGGACCTATTCCCCCTTACATTGAATGGCCTCCACTATTATCACTATGGTCGTCTGCAACCCCCCCCAACTACCTCTCTAGCTACACTACATGAACCTTCTAGTACGTCCTCTTACATTTATTATATCTAAATACCATAGTGGGTCTTATTTAATAATATAGTGGGCCTTATTTAATAATATAGTGGACCCAGTCCACCTTACATTGAATGGCCTCCACTATTATCACTATGGTCCATTGGGCCCCCCCACTACCTCTCTAGCTACACTAAATCTAACCTTCCATGATATAATCCTCCATCACAACATTTTTTTTTCATGTAAAGGAAAAACTTATATTCATATAGAAATGAGTATACGTGTTGCAGTCGTTAGAGGCACTGACAAAAAACAAACTGTGAAAACTTTTAAAATTTTATTTCCATCCTTCCTATCTTTACTCTCTCCATCATATACATTTCATGTACCGAACGATACGTCTCATACAATATTGTCCATTCTTCACAAAAAGGAAAAAAGGGTTGGATCCTATCAAAAAATAGAAACACCAAGGAACTCTATAGCCTCAAGGTACTTTCTTCACATATATTATCCTAAAAATATTATTGCACTATGAAAGTGCTCAATTCTAATTTCAGCGCATCCTTTGATAACCTATCAACTATCTCATTTAATTCCATGTAGACGTCAGTATAGGATGTCCATTCAAATTCTTTCATTGTATTGTGAATATGAATGAAAATGGATTGAAGTCTCACCACTTGGATACTAACTTTATTTTCGGCCCAATCTATGATAACTTGGGGGTCACTAAAGACCTGTACCTTTCTCAAATTGAGCATATTAGCATAGTATAACATGGTCCACATGGCAGAGAGTTATGCATTTGTATTAGTACCTCTACTTCGAGAGTATTGTATTTTTAAAAAGTGTTCCTTAGAGGTGTAAATGATGACCCCCACTCCATAAAGTGATGGGTGTCCTTGACACGCCCCATCAAAATAACCCCATAGAATTATGCAACAAGATCAGGCATGATAGGGCATCTAACATTGTTTTTATTTAGATTATTTTTAAAATCCTTTGTCATCTTTGAGATGAGATTGGAAACCACCTCAACAGGAATATTCTAGTTCTGGAAAATAACATGATTTCTAGCGCACCAAATAAAATATACAAACAAAACTAGAACAGATCCATAAACCTGTGAAATTTGCATTTTCTTCCACTTAAACAGTCATTCCTCCAACATGCTTATAATCAACTGGAAATTTCTTTTCAGTAACTCACATACTGAAATCCATACCTTGTGAGTGGATTGGAATTCCATGAACAAGTGTGCATTAGTTTCTTCATATGAATTACATAGGGCATATTTGCTTGGACCTGTCCAACCTCTCTTTATTCCCTCCTCCCAAGTGAGCAACGTTTTACTCATGGCCAACCAATATACTATGATAACTTTGAAAGGGGCGTTGAATTTCCAGACTTCATACCACCAACAACAAACATGATCCTGAAAGGTTGCTTCTGACAACGAGAGGTAGCCCAACTTAACTGTGTAGGTCCCATTTATGGGGTTTTTTGCCCAAACCAGAGAGTCAGGTTCATCTCCAATTAAAGAAATGAAATTTGATTTTAGTGAGTCCACAAAAGGTTCCCATTCGACAGATTTTTCCCCTTTCAAGCCCAAATTAGCCTGTGAATTCCATAGGGAGAACCCCACTTTATTGTCCGATTCTTTTTTTTCATCCCAAATGGATAAAATTCCTAAATTATGAAGATCCATAAGAAGCTCAACTAAAAACTTGAAAGATTTTTTTTCCCCTTCCTTAGGGTCTTCTCTTATTCGGACTTTTTTACCATTTCCAATTTTCCATGATAACCAATTCCCAATCAAGGTAAAGGCATCCAACATTTCCTTCCATTCAATGGAAGCATTTGCCACCGATTTTTTCAACTCCTTGAACCAATCAACAATAGATCTTCTTGGGAAATATTTTGTTTCCATCACCCTACCCCATAACAATGAGTTGTGAGCTAGTCTCCAGAGACTCTTTGTTTCCAGTGCCTTTGTAAACCAAAATATGTTTTTTACTCTTCGGCCACCATATATTTTTAGAATTGTTATACTTGCCCACTTCACTAAAGGGATGCCTAGAGAATCCTTTTTGTCATTCCATAAAAACTAAAAGATTATTTTCTTATCTTTGAAAGAATTCCTTTTGGAATCTTTGAAATAAAGGCCCAATAAATAGGAACGTTGCTTAAAAATGAATTTATTAACACCAGTCTCCCACCTCTTGAGAGAGTTCTGAAATACCAATTTGACACCCTCGCTTGAATCTTCCTTGGAAACCAAATCCAATTCCCATTCATGTATCCACTGGATTTTAATTCAAAACACAAGTATTTGGTGCCCTCCTCAATGTCCTTAATTTTAAAAGGAAAAAAAAACCGCTAGTTGAGCCCTGATTGCATTCTCAAGAGAGAAGGTAAGGATAGTCGACTTGTCCATATTAACTTGCATACCCATCGTTGCGTTGAACAAATCAATGATAGATTTTATCATTTTTATCTCCTACAAATTTCCTCCATTATATCATCAACAAATAGTAAATGTGTTAGAAAAACTTTCGGAGTCATTTTTAGTCCTTTGAGTAGACCATTCCTTTTTTCTTTGTCAATGAACTTGTTAAGATCCTCTATCGGGATTAAAAAGAGGAACGGGGAGAGAGAGGGCATCCCTGACAGAAACCCCTAGATGAGCTAAATGAAGCAGAGGGAGATTTGTTGGTTAGCACAACAAAGGACGCAGATTCCACACAACTCATGATCCAGTTAACTATGGGAAAATGTATACCCATCTAAATCAGGGATGGAATCAAGAAGGTCCAATTGGCTTTGTCATAAACCTTGGACAAGTCCAGTTTTAGCACAAAAGAAGGGAGGTTCTTTGATTTTATGGTGTGAAAATCTTCTTGGGATAAAGACACAACATCATGTGTCTGTCTTTTGAACAAGAAACCAAACTATTCTTGGGAGATAATAACACTTAGAATAGGTTTGATATGATTTTATAATATCTTTGAAATGAGTTTGTATATCAAGTTACAACATGAAATGGGTCTAAAATCTTCAAAATAGGAGATCTCCTTTTTTTTTGGGTATCAGTGCCAGAAAGGTCTTATTTAGGAAACCATGGACTTTACCTAATGATTGAGATTCTTGAATTACCTTGAGTAAGTCTTCTTTAAGGAGATCATAAAATCCTAGATATAAGTCTACAGAAAAACCATTAGGGCCCGGGCTTTTACTTTTTTGAAAACCTTCCAGAGTAGCAAGGATCTCTCCTTCCAAAATCGCTACTTGGAGAGACTTGTTCATTTCCTCCTTGATGGCTCTGAGGAAGAGCTCTACCACCTCTAAAATTTCCTTGATTGGGAATCCAGAAGATGCTGAGAAAAGTTATGAGAAATAGTCTACCCATGCCTTAGAAATTTTGGGGAAAGAGGACACCAATTTTCCTTCAGAATTTATGATTTCTAAAATCGAGTTCATATTTCTGCATAGGTTGGCACAATTGTGAAAAAACTTAGAATTTCTATTGACTTCTTGAAGCCAGATCATGCAAATCCTTAATCTCCATTTGGATTCTTCTAAATCCAACAACTTATTTTTCTTGTTAAGGAGGCTCCCAACTTCTAGCTCCTCCTCTTTGGAGAGAGATTCAAAAGGTATGGATATTAAAAACTCTAATAATCTATCTTTGACCTCCCTAAAGAGTACGTTATTTTTCAGATTGAAATTTCGGGACCAAATCCTAGAAATTTTATTGACCTTTTGTATATTTTTCTCCATTTGTTGCATAAAAGAACTTCACGGATCCTTCTTTAAATGAGACCAACCATCAACAATTTGTTTTCTATATTCACTTTCCTTTAGCCAGTCTTGGTTGAATTTTAGGGGAGCAAGAGGTTTTCTACAACCTTTTGAAATATTCAAACAAATTGACATGTGGTCTAAGATACCCCCAACCAAAACTGAAGATTTGGTTATCCACAGTTTTGACAACATCGCATTAGTCACCAAGAACCTGTCCAACCTATTTGATACTAGATCGGTTCCTTTCCTATTGTTCCTCCATGTCTGGAAGAATTTTGTAGGTTCCAAGTCCGCCAAATTATGAGAGGATATCCAATGGGCAAAGTAGCCTTCCAACGGTTCCTTTCTGGGGTTAATCCCCCAAACTTATTTCAGGGATAGCATAAAGTGTAGGTCCCCTCCTAATGTGACATTTTGAGTCTCAAGAGTACCAAAACAACTTAAGGAGTCTCCGAATGGCTTCTTATCAACATAAGGGCCATAAATATTGATGATTCTAAAGGGAACCCCCAAAGAACCTTCTTCAATGTCCAAAATAATTCCAGTCAAGGAGATCCAAGCAGCACTGGATTTAAACTTAGGACCCCACGCAGTAATAATCCCACCAAAAAAACCTAAATCATCGCTCGCACAAAACGACCAATCTTTGAACCATGGTCTAAACACTTCCACAGCCTTAGCGCCCAGGCACATTGTTTCTTGTATTAATATGATATCTGGTTTACATTCAAAAATTAGTCTTTTGAGGGCTTGTGATTTGGGTGTGTCTCCTACCCCGTGAGAATTAAAATACAAAATGATCATTTCAAAACTTGGGACAGGGCTTTCCTCACTCCCAGGGCCCTTAAAATTGTAGATTGTTTCCCTAACTTAATATCCTTCAACGCTTGACTTTGTGCTATAGATAAGTGTGATTTTCTACCTACCTGTGAGGACGAAACCTTCTCTATAGCAAGACCCCCCCTCTAGGATGACCTCTTTCTCTTTCGCACTCAAGAGTGCAAAAGATACTCCGATTTAATCTCAAATTTTGAAGAGAAAGAGCTAGATTGAGAGTCTGAGGAGGGGTTTTTTTTCAACTCCAGAAAATTAAAGGAAGGAGGAATATTTTACATTTCAGGGAAGGGGAGGGACGGAACCACCCTAAATTCCCCCACTTTATGGATGGATTCATTTCATACTTGTGCATTCCTTTTGATACGGGAGGGGGTAAAGGACGACTCTAGGTCTTTTTCATAAAACACCTTTTTGTCATTTGAAACCATTGACTCCTCCTTTTCAGAAATAATTGACTTTGTGTTGAGAATGGGTCCATAAGACTTACCAGAATATGATGAAGATGGGAATCCACTGATGGGATTGAATTTCTCGAGGTCAGAAAGGTCATGTGGGCTTCCAAGTGAAGAGGAAACATCACTTGCCACCTTTTTTGATGCCACCAAGATGTCTTATGCTTTTTGCTTCCAAGTTTTTCTAAGTGAGGGGAACTGAGATGGGGTCTTTCTACATTGAGCTTTCAAATGTCCTACCTTGTGGCATCCAAAGCATCTGAAGGGGACTTTCCAGTAGTCAATGCATTGGATCCACATGAAGCCACCATACACCAACTCGATTTCATCATGTAACCCAGCTCTCAGATCGAACTCTACCTGTAGCCACTCCCACCTTATGTCCAATTTAGTTTCCCATTCCAGATCACAACCCACAAATGTGTTGATTTTATTACTGATAGACTCTGGAATGGATTATTTCCAGAATTCTAGGGGGAGATTGGGAAATATTGCCCAAACTTTTGAAGGAGATAGAGAATCACAGATCGAGTCAAAGTTCACCACCCATTCCTTCAAAATGAGCCTCGACGACCCCCGGTTCCAGACCCTACTGAAAATCTTCTCCAGATCCTCCTTGGAGTTAAATATGAACACCCATTATAATGTATGAAAGGTAGGATAGTATCCTAACAAGACAGACCAGTTTGTGTCCAACCACATTGTTAGGGTAGAAGCTTTCACAATTTTCTCATTGAATCTTCCTACAGTAGTTCTTCCCAATAGGGATGAGATATCTTTCATGGCGACGTCTTCCCCCACTACCATACAACGTTTTTCACGCTAGAATTTCCAGCAACTGGACTTTTGGTTGTGTAAACTAGGGGTATCAACACTCTTAGATGGATGACTCTCTGCTCCGGTCTCCGAAAATAACTCTTTCTTTCCCTCCTCAAGACCAATTGTGTGAGAAGGAACCTTTGTCTTTGGCGTTTCTCAATGATCTTCCTTTGTTGCATGTCGTCGCGATCCAGGACTAAAATCATTAGGGGTAGGCTAATGCATCCCTTTGTCATCCAATCCATTGAAACCAATAGTTTTGCTCCTGAGGAGCGGACTTGGTCATCGAATGGATCAAATTTTTAATTTGATTCCTGACGTTTGTACTATTGGAGGTTGCAAATTCGTCATCACTAACAAAAATGTCCTTTGGATCCATTCGTTCATCCTCGTAATCCAAAGCTTGATCATCCATTTATGATGCATGGGGATTTGAGTAAAAGCGTATTAAATTGTGATTCCACCCTTCCATCTACTCCATGAAGTAAAGGTCCCTCTAGATGTATCGGGACTTGTCGTTAGTCATTGTTAATAAAAAGAAAACCATGAATTTGTGTCCATATATATATATATATATATACTTTCAACAACCTTCTCCAAATTGTTACTTCCATCTATCCAACAAAACAATTATAACTCATTAATTAGTTTAAAATATTACATTAAAACACTAACAAGAAATTAATTACAAATTTATTATTAAAATGCATAATAAATAAAAATATAATAATTCAAAAACTAATAAATTTGAACAAGAAATCCTTATCATTTAAATCTACACCTATAATATAAATATGCATCAATGATCTTTTTTCAAAAATTAAAATTGTACATAATTAAAACTCTCTTGCATATGAATGAAAAAAAAAGGAGTTGAGATATAGTCTTTTTTATTATTATTATGTCATCACCAACTTTCCTGGATACAATGAATGAGTGAAAGATGGAAAAGGAAACTAGGATTCTCTCTTTATTATGTGCTCACCAACTTTCTTAGATGCATAAGTCTAAGTTCAGTGTGTATCACATTGATATTTTCTTATGTATAAATTTTATGTACAAATAAAAGAGAAACATCTCTTAATTTCATGTTTTATTAAAAAAAACTGTCTCATCAATTTATGTTACATTAAAGAAAATATTCTCATTTCATTTTTTTTTTAAATATTATTTTTGATCTTAAAAATAGATTATTATTATTATTGTCCAACACAATTCATACAATTCATAATGATAAAGTTAATGCATTAAAAAGTGTTATACAATCTTATATAAAAAATATTATTACTTTACATTACATTATATTACTTTATGTAATGTTATATTAAAAAAATATAAATCAATTTAATTACACAAATATATATATCTATATATATACTGCCCAAAAAAGTATTTATAGATAGAATTTAGTATCTCTAACATGTTCTTGCTTGAGTTACTTCTCTCAGACAACGACTTCTTTGTCACAACAAACCTTCTATCTAACATGTTCTTGCTTGAGTTGCTTCTCTCGGGCAACGACTTCTCTGTCACAACAAACCTTCTCTCTACTGTCTCAATTACCGTGTGTTGAGTTGTTGCAACCGCACTCTTCTTCAAATGTTAGACGAGTGGAACCAAACCCTAACATAGCGAGAAGTTGATCGCCTTCATTTTATCCCTTTTAATAACTTATAAAATATGATATTTCTTATTTATTTAAAATGTTATTCGATTGATACTACTAATATAATTGATATTTCTTATTTATTTAAAAGGTTATTCGATTCATACTACTAATATAATTGCCATGGGTTTGAGAAGAATGCTATCAATTTTAAAACTATATTTAAATTATAAAATATTTTTAAATAATTATAAAATAAGTTTAAATAAAATTTTAAAATGTAAAGTGATTTTAAATTTAAATTTAAATTAAAACTAAAAAAAATTGAAGGTAAATTTTGATTTTAAATCATAATTTATTTTTTCTATGCAATAAGTAAATTATAATCATAGTCCACTCTTTGTATGTGACATGTAAATTATAGTTTAAGTGTTAATTATATAATAACCAACCTAGATCCATCTTAACTCTGAATCTATCAAGGATTTAAAGGGGTCAAACCTCTAGAGGTGCAAACCTCTTTTAGAGTGCAATATATAATGCAACTGATGAGATAAGTGCAACTAGGAACCTGTGCATCTTGATAAATGTGTCAAGTAGCCTCAAAATCAGGCACAAACACTTTTCAATAAGAAAACAATAAAAACACTCTTCCCTATTTTTCTTCCTAATAATACAAGTTTTGGAAAATTCTTACTTGTTTTCTTACTAATCACATAGTTAAATAAGTTTTTGTATGTGTGGTGAGATCAATTTATGTAATAGAGTTAAAATAAAAAATTTAAGGGATCATAGCTTAAATATTATACTAAGTTAGAATATGCTACACACTAATTTTAGAATCTAGTTAATACAAACTATGTTTCTCATAACCTCACAGTACAAAAGTATATATATTCAAAATATCTTTAATGAATACAAACCACTTTCAAAGTCATGTGAATATTATTCCAAAAACAAAATTTCTTACTCCACCCTCAAATATATATAAATCACAATTTCCCCCTTCAACTAATTTACAAATAAAAGGCTACCCAGATTGGGAATTAGGGAAGAGAAGCTACTATGGGGAGTCGTCCCACCCATCCCATCCACTTGGTAGCAAGGTATGCAAGCGGCTTTGGACGGCTCACACTGCATCACCCTCACGCCAGAATGATCATTAGTCATCTAAGTCTACAGTCACTCGGCTCAAGGTTCATTCCTCCACATTTGGGTATGATTTCAAGCCTTTCAAGTGCATTAATGGTGTCATCCGACACCATTATTGCTCCTAATATCCATTGAAAGTTCACACATTTGGAATTAACTATGGATGATTCTTGATGTGGGGGGTTTCATTATCTCGGGACTCATCATTTTTGTTATCTTGTGACTCCTCCTGCTCTCCATTCCCCCTGTTGGAATCCTTTCCCACACTCGCTTCTTTTGCCTTAAATACCATTGATCCAGGCATCCTCTCTGTCACCTTTTCTTGCATTTCCCACTAGTTTCGGTCCTCTTTCCATCATGCCTCGTGGTGGTCACATGACAAGAGGTAGAAGTCGCAGAGGAGGAGTTGTTGACCACCATATGCAATATGTCATGCTGCCTACAGCCAAGGCTTATGAATCCCATACCTCACCACACATATGCATTGAATTGGACCTCGCAGAGGCAGATGCTAGGGTGCTCTATCGATTTGTCAACCATGATGCTTTGAATGCAGAAATTGGTCAATGGATTCCATACCCTGGCTCTTAAAAATAACATGTCACCCTATACACCAAAACAATCGACTTGTATTGGCTCTTAAAGACTATGATGGGGAAGGTATTGGTTGAGAGGAATGAATCCCATGCAGAAATATTCATGCAGTTAGATGAAATGAAGATGGAGATTCTTTGCCTTGGCAGGAAAATGGATCGCTTACTCAACTCCAATGTGGATGCGGCTGGACCGAGTCATGTCTACGTGGGTGCAGTTGAGCCTACCCCTGGAACTCCTCCTGGTCTGTCTGCTTAAGGTTCTTTGTTTTCTATGATCTGATTTTGGATATGCAGTTTAGATTGGTGTCTGGCTATAGCCACACCTCAAGCTAGCCTTAGAAATTATGATAGCACCGTTAGCTATAAGGAAAACTACCACATTTATAGTGACAGTCTATAGTGTAATTTGTTTTGCAAAGGGTCTCAACTTCTGCTTTTTAAACTTTTTAACTGTTATGGAAAACTCAAACTATTGTATTTTGACTGGTCGAGTTTCCTGAGTGGCCAACCAACCACAATTTTTGTGTAACTGCTTTCTTTTACAATAATGAAAAAATTGGGATGAATAATTTAAAAAATAAATAAATTACAAATAAAAGGTTCTTCTTTAATATAAGTATGTACACCACTTCTCTAATGTCGCATGCCTCTCTTGTATGAACTAGCAGATGCAACCAAATCAAACTCATTTATGAACTAGCACATGCCATTTTAGAGCAAGGCACACATACCAAACTCATTTATGTGAGCATGAAAAGTATGGCTCATGAACCCGCACGCTAATCTTGATTGCATTTAAAAAAATAAAGTGTATAATTTTGAAGGCCATAAATCCTTTGTGTGCACCATATGTTGATCCAATTACTAACCTTGATCCATGATACCAACATTTAAATCACACAAAATTGTTTTTCATTTATTTATAAATGTGGGGTTCTAAAGGTGGGGTTAAAGGTAAAAATTCAAAAGGAGCATTGATTGCAATGCAATGATTGTGGTTGGGTTTAGCTTGAGTGATTGGGAAGAATGATTGTTATCTTCCTCATCCAAGTTTAATTCCCGCAAGTGACATGTTACTTTTTCTGAAGGTCCGATAGACCAATTTTAGTCAGAGTGGACATTAACCATCATCATCATCATCAAAAACAAACGCCACATCATGTAATTATCGGTGCCATTTAGGTTATATCAATGTTTGTTATATCATAAAGATAAACATAGAGCAACATTTCTCACAAATAGACCATCTCTTTAGATGCATTCCACTATGGACATTATGTATCTCTTGATCTCTTTAGATTCATCTCGTGTAAGGAATATTGTACATTTGCAAAGTTTTGAGTAAAAAAACCTATCACTTCAATGTTATAGGTAAAAAAATTGTTGGTGCATAATTTTGTCACACTACACATCAACTCTTCATAACTTTCGGAAAGAAAAATACATACCTGTAAAAAAAAATATACAAATAAACATTATAATATTATTCACTAGAAAATATGCGACCAACAATATACCTTAAATATCTATTATAAATGCATTATCCTAAATATATTTGAACATGCATCTAACATAAAATTCAACTTATACACATAATAGTTGTAATTCACATTAAACTTACACATTAGAAGACATTTGTTTCACTCACCTTAATATCTCCCATGCACTAGATCCAAACACCTATATTTATTGCACTCACCCTAATATCTCTCATGCACTAGATCCAAGCACCTATATTTCCCATACACTAGTGCAATAAATAGATGAATTCAATCAAAAACCCATAACTATATGTTTAACATAACCAAGTAAACATGTCTAACATGTGAGCTATAGACCAGATGGAGATTCTATGAAATCGTATATTAGTCAAAAGCATATCTCATATGTACAAACAATCTGGGATTTAATAATTAAATATCATTGTAAACCAACAATCCATGTGGTCACTCAAATACCAATCATGTGATCACTTCCACTAGTTTGTTATGTGCTAATATCAATCATATGATCACTTCCACTAGTGTGTTATGTTCTTGCTATAGTTATTAAATTTATCACCAAGAGGGAGTATGTTATTATGCACACTCAAAAGAACACAACTTAATAAATTGAGAGTAAAACCTTAACTATATATAATAAACAAGAAAAAGTGTTGTAATAACAATAGTAGTGCTTATGGAATTGAAGTGTTGCAACAGTAACACCAGTGCATATGGAAATTGCATCTAACACAATAGAATGTAGATTTCAACCTTAGACACCAATACATATGGTATTGAAGTTTCGTGACAATAATACCTATGCATATGTTATTGAAGTTTTGTGACAATAATACATGTGCATATGGTATTTGTGCATAAAACAATATATCTTAAATTCCAACTTATAGGTATCTTTTAAACTGTAATAATCATTAAGGTGTTTTTCATTGATTCATGTAGAAGTTGAGATATGAAGGAATAACATTTTGTAGTAAAATTGATTTAATATGCATAATGGATGATGTGAACTCAACATAAAATAGTTGCCAAATTTAGTTGCAAGATCATAATCTAGGTGCAAAATCATATTGAGTGTTCACCCTCCAAAACACAAATTCAATACACTTCTAACACAATCATCCATGCACCATCTCTCTTAATGTAAAATAGGGTAAATACACATTGTTATGGTAGTTCAATCATATTTGAAGAATAATCACTAATACAAACAATATACATAACAATTTATGCATAGTTATAACCATAATATATTTGATTCCTCTCTTAATGTAAAATAGGGTAAATACACATTATTATATGGTAGTTCAATCATATTTGAAGAATAATCACTAATACAAACAATATACATAACAATTTATGCATAGTTATAACCATAATATATTTGATTCAAAGTCACCCTAGAAAATGACCCTGAACATTTACCATATTTTCCCTTAGACCCATGTAGAATTTAGTGTGCATGCCTTTACACTATATTGCACAAACTTCTTAGCAAATCATCTTGAAGCCATTATGAAAAATTCATAATGCCTTTAGTTGGGATATATATATATATATATATATATATAATTTTCGTCCACGAGAACACATACAAATACCATATTTAAATTCCTCCAACCTTCCATCACAACATATATATAAAGTCCTTAAATTCTACATATTCTTTCAACAACTTCCTCAAAATTGTTATTTCCATCTATCCAAAAAAGAAAAAGCATATGACTCATTAATTAGTGTAAGATAGTGAATCAAAATAAAATAAAAAATATTTATAAATTTATGATAAAACTCAAAACAAATAAAAATATAATAGAAAATTCAAAAACTAATAAATATGAACAAGAAAATTTTATCATTTAAATCTACATCCATATCATTTTCAAAAATTAAATTTGTACATAATTAAAACTCTCTTACATATCAATGAAAAAGAAGGAGTAGAAGGAGTTTTGATGTTGTATTTATTATTATTAATAATAAATGTAATCACCCACTTTTCCAAATTTAAATCTACATCCATATCATTTTAAAAAATTAAATTTGTACATAATTAAAACTCTCTTACATATCAATGAAAAAGAAGGAGTTTTGATGTTGTATTTATTATTATTAATAATAAATGTAATCACCCACTTTTCCAAATTTAAATCTACATCCATATCATTTTCAAAAATTAAATTTGTACATAATTAAAACTCTCTTACATATCAATGAAAAAGGAGTTTTGATTTTTTCTTTATTATTAAATGTTATCACCAACTTTTCCAAATACAATGAATGAGTGAAAAATGGAAAAGGAAGGTAAGTTGATCTCTTTATTATGTGCTAACCAACTTCTTAGATACAATGAATGAGTGAAAGAAATAAGCATAAGCGTGTATCACATTTATATTCTCTCACGCATATATTTTATATACAAACAAGTGTTACATGGCAGCGGAGTCCTTGTTAGGTTGGGATGGGAGTAAATGTGAGGTAGTAGAGACACGTGGGTAAAAAGTTGAAGTAGATGTGGTTCGCACGCAGAATATAGTAAAGTAAATATATAATTTTATACATATGAAATATGTACTTTTATACATACGAAATATGTACTTGTATAAAGTATATATTTAGATTTATACATACGAAATTTGTACTTTTATAAAGTATGGGGATGAGATTTTATAGAGCATGCATGGAGTCGTCATTGCATACTTAGCCAGTTTTTGGATTGTAGCTTCTCGGGGTGGCAGGTTCAAAGTTAGGCCTCTTATGTTCTGTGGCCTACAAATAGCACCGACAATTCCGCAATATACAAAATGACAGGTGGAGTAGCAGACTATAGAAATTTATCAAAAATTAATAATGTCAGTTATACAATAGAATAGTAATAAGGTCTGTTACATAGGTTTGTGGAGAAAAACACCAAAAAATTAGCATTGTCGAACTATTTTGCTTTAAAACTAAGGCTTTTCTTGGAGAAAAAAGATATAGAATTTCCGAATTGGTTTTCTTTGCACATGTTTTACAGAGCATGGATGGAGCAGTCATTCCATACTTATTCAGTTTTTGGATCGTAGGTTCTTGGGCTGTCGGTTTCAAAAATGGGCCTTTGTTGTTCCGTGTCATATACAAATTGACAAGCGGGTTTGCGAACTATACAAACTTATTATAAAATAAATAATGTATGTTACATATCTCTGGAA
>CBVK0100189149.1:0-14051 GCA_900067695.1 Picea abies | reverse complement strand
TCATCAAGGAAAATACATATTATATTACATCAATCATCAATCAATCATTCCTTTAACATCAATCAATCAATTGACATCAATCAATCAAGCCATTTTCATCAATGACATCATGATCCAACAACGCTTCCCTAACTTATTTCTTTAGCCAAGTCGCGTTTCCCTCGTGACCTTGTGATGTTGATACTTCAAGGGTCTTTCCTGCTAACTACTGTCTCATCTCTCTATTTTTCTGGTGTATCTCATCGATAGCGATTTTCATTTTCTTCAACTTCTACGAAGACTCACGAACATCTATTCTTTCGGTGTTTGTCCTCCTCCTTCTGCCCTAAATTTCTCGACATGTGCCTTCAATGGGATCCAACCGAATAGTGCACATGAGTAAATATTCGGCGGATGACTTTGTGCATGGCTCGCTCGGGGCTCGAGTCTCCCCAACGTCCTTGTTCTTCCTTGGGCTACCCCTTCTCTGGTGTATTGGTTGTTGGGGGGATAGGGCTTCCAACATCATTCCTTCTTCTGCAAGCCTTCCTGCTTCATCCTTAGTGTGGTGCAGTGTTACCCTTTTTGTAGGTAGAGGGAAATATCCTTTTGGATCCTTGGGGATGCTTGTTGTAAGTAGGAATGAATCCCACTTGTTTCCCAATTTCCTTAACTCCTCCACCAACAACAATTTAATCAGCGAGACATGTGATGTTTTCCTCTTCGGCTGATCTATTTCATCCAGGGCATTGTCTTCCATTTCTTGGAGAATTTGGTGTACAAAAAAGGGAATATTTAATGCTATCCTCCCACTAAGGTGAATTCAAAGAATCGACATGAATTAGGCATTTTAATTTATCCTACCCCAACTCTCCTGCAAAATCCCATCCCACGACTTTCTAGAAACTAAACTGAGATAAATCAAAGATCATATATATATAACAATTTACAGAAATTGAAGAGCATTTATAATAATTGTTAAAATGCCAAAAGATTGAATCATAAACATAGACATTTCATCACATCCAATATAATACACAGAGTATGAAAATACTTATCATAACTGAAAAATGTGAAGAAAATCTTGAAAGGGGTGCACGTTTCCTCCCAACCATAGGCACAACCACCCCTATTATATTTACCACTGGTCACCCCTGAGATATACCATGATGCTTTGAGAGATATTTTTTCTCTTTTCTCCACGAAAGTCAGGGAAAAATCTTACTCTCCTCCTCCCACAGGAAATTGGAAATTGGTTTTCTCTACTCCAAGCAAGGAGGTCTGCACAAGTACTTCCTTAGTCACTCATCAACCTCATTTATCATCTTGTAGCCAAACCCTGCCCATGGATTCTCACACTCAAAAAAATCTTACTGCTCATATTTTTCCTCTCAACTCCAGAGTTGAAGTATGTTTTTTTTCTCATCTGGGGAGAGTGTTTTATATACTATGCTATCTTGCATATCTATCTATGTCCCCAAATCACCTCCTTTATTTCCTTCCTCAACAAGGTTTTGTGCATATGAATCCCAAATTGTGGTCAAGAATGGAATCCTTACATATGGTTACCCCTCCCCATCTCCTCATTAACTCTTGAGGATGGCCTTCCAACTATCAACCTGACTGGTAATTAATTTCTGGGTCAGAGGATTGTTGAGCAATTACACCTAGTGGAAACTGGTATAGTGAGTTTCATATCAACCATTCCTAGTTTCCCCTCACCATCTCTCTCATAGAATCCATGGTCTATCTTGGAAAAGTTTCCCCCTTTCATTGGTTGTGCAACACATATTCAATTTCCATAAATAACAAAAAATTCATTCATTGACCCTTTTATACAAAGGTTGATCAAACCAAACACTCACACACATTTAGTCCACCATAGTCTCTTGGCCAATTATAGTTATATCTACAAACTGGGGGGAATAGGGGTGTTATAATCCCCTACCCCTTAAAGGAACATGATCCTCGATTTTCTATCTTTAGATGTGCTATATATGTACAGAAGTAAAAAAAAATGGACATGCATGTTTCATGGCATCCTCAATCTCCCATGTAGCCTCATCTGGGCCAAAGTGTTTCCATTTCACCTTGACATGTGCAATGGTTTTTTTCTTGAGTGGGGTTTCCTTCCTATCTATTATGCATTGAGGTTCTTGTAGGAATTTTCCCTCGAGTTCTAGTTGAATCACATACCAGTCAATAGTATGACTAGAATCATGTAGGTACTTCTTTAATAAAGAAACATGGAAAACATTATCTCCCTTTAATGTGGAAGGAAGTGGTAGTCGATAGGCTACTCGTCCCACTCTATCCAAAACTTCAAAGGGTCCACAATACCAAGGTGCCATCTTGGCACAAGATCCCATCCTCAAAGAGCTTCTCCTGGGTATAACTCATAGATACACATGATCCCCTTCTTTGAAATCTCTAGGAGTCATTTTCATTTCTGCATAGCTCTTTTGTTTATCTTGGGCTATCTTCAAATATTGTCTGATTTGAATTACTTGTTGTTCTATTTCCTTCATCATATTTGGCCCAATTGTAACTTTGTCTACTGGGTTGTTCCAATTGATTGGAATGTTGCATTGTCTTCCATAGAGGGTTTCAAAAGGGCTCATTTTCAATGATTCTTGATAGCCATTGTTGTAGGAAAATTCTACGAGTGGTAGGTAGTCCTCCCACTTCTTGGGTTGATGCATTGCATGCATCGTCAACATGTCTTCTAACACTTGGTTTAACCTCTTTGTCTATCCATAATTTTGATCATGATAGGTTGTACTAAAGAGAAATTTTGTTTCAAAACCAACAAACATAGACTTCCAAAATTTGAAGTAAACTTGGTACATCTCTGTCAGATATAATTTCCTTAGGCATGCCATGTAGTCTGAATATATCCTTCATTAAAATTATGACAATATATATTGCCTTTCAAGTTGAATTGAAGGGTATGAAGTGAGAATCCTTTCTTAGTTTATCCACAAAAACCATGATGGCATCATTCTATTTGGTTGATGTTGGTAATCCTGGGATAAAATCCATGGAGATGGTTTCCCATTTCCATTCGAGAATTGGTAGGGGATGAAACAACCCTCCTGTGTGTCAGTGCTCTACCTTGAATTGCTGACATTCTAGACACTTATCTAAGTAATCGACTATGTCCTTTTTCAATATGTTTGAATATAATAGTTTACTAGTGGTCGTGATCATTTTCGGATAACTAGGATGAGTAGTATATGGTATTTTGTGTAGTTAATCCATTATGAAACTCTTCAATTTGTCACAATTTGGAATATATAATATACCCTTGTAAGTTAGTAGTTCATCATTAAGAATTTGATAACCTCCATACTTCATCTTTGTGGGTTCTTTCTTTAGGTATGAGGTCACAACGTTGAAAAATGCATATGTTTCTTGTGCAATTTTGACCCTCTCTTTGATGTCTAATTCATTGGTGCTTACAGCTGCTAAGTGAACTACTTTCATACTTCTACTAAGGGAATCAACCACCCTATTCTCATTTCCTTTCATATGTTTGATTTCAAAATCAAATACACTAAGGAGAGCCATACACCTAGCTTGTCTCACATTAAGTTTTGGTTGGTCGAACAAATACCTCAACCCACTATAGTCTGGAATAAGTACAAATATTCTACCTAAGAGATCTCCACGTTTTTAAAGGATGCACTATGGTATTCAATTCTATATCGTGGGTCACATAATTGACTTCATGCTCATTCAATTTTATGGATTCATAGAAAATTACATATACTTATTGCATAAGGACTCCTTCGAGCCCTTCCTTGTAGGCATTTGTAAACACAAGGAAGTATTCAACACAGGTGCATTGATTAGAAGGTATTTTAGCTATTGAAATCTTTCTTCACATTATGATCAAATTAATTTAACCCCCCTTTTATGAAGGGAGGTGATTGGGAAACTGATATTGGAGAATCCTTTTATGAATATCCAATACTATCCTATCAGAACCATAAAGAATCAGATATCATATACATGCTTTGGGGTAGGCCAATTCATGATGGCTTTAATCTTGTCAGGATCAACTACCACTCCTTTTGTTAGCGTTATGTAACTTCGTTTGACTAAGGAAATGACTGACAAAGGCAACCTACAAACCAACTTTGAGGCCCAAAACTAGCCTTTCGAACCGGGAGAGGGCTCTCTCTGGAGACTTCATCTCTATACAGGATATAACATTAAACTTTGGGCTAGATTTAATGCCTTTAAACAATATTTTCTTGTTCTATTAGTGAAAGAAAGAAAGACATTGAACTATGGAGTCAAGTTAATGAAAACGATAGAAACAAATGACTCGGTAACTGAACTCGAGAGGATAAAGGCTAAATGAGAAACAATCTTAAGTTAAAAATCCTTGTGTGTGGGGAGAGAAAAACACATGAAGCAACTCGGAGCACTATTGGGGATGAATTCAGAGTTAACTTAGAAGAAACATAGTTTGTCTAAATGGCATGAATCTAGAGCATTTCGTGGTGAATTCTAGATTCGAAATCACATTCCAATTTAGACATAAATTATAGATGTGAATATAAATAGCACATGAAACTGCATACACAAAGAAAGAATACAATACATAAGACTACCACCGCTAGAATATTTTCATCAAAGCTTCAGGACTTTATCATTAAGTTTCAATCGGATAAAAAAACTACAATCGATAGTCACTGTCTACAATGTTTCTCCAACCAACCTGGATTAGATTGAAAATATTGAATATATAGACAAGGGTATGTCCCTTGGGATACCCTATGCTCTAAATACTATCCATAGAAACTAGGTTTCAACTACCCTCTGTCAGATGGATTTTCGAATGGCCTTTCACTAAAAATAGAACTGACTGCACTTGGTCGCATCATAGTCACTCATGTTTTCTATGATGTTTCAGTTATCACAAAGATATCATCATTAGAGGATGATGTGTTGATGATTTCCTTTGACATGGCATCTGGATGATCAAGTGTTCTATTAGACTCCTACAACACATTGTAACGACTATGATCTCTATCGCACGATTGTTTGTTGGTGCATGCATGTGGAGGGTGACTACAGACCGTTGCAGATATCTCCAACATGATGACCCTAGATAGGAAACCATGCCTCTTCCTCAAACTTTCTCACACTAACGTACACCTATTCTTCCCCATTAGATTCCATTGTCGCGTGTCACATGTTTTACATGTGGGTATTTGTCAGAGTCTAATTCTGTGCCACATCTGAGGAGACAAAAAATGGGGTCGATTGAACATGCATCTGTTCTCTTTTGTAGTTTGGATACTCGAAGATTTCTTCTGAGAGACCAGTTTCTCCTTTTCAGGTTCATCACTTGCCTTTGTAGAACTACATTCCCTTTCAGTTTCTTCTATGCACTGGCCACAACTGCGCGGACTTTCTCCATGGTCAATTCACATTCCCTAAAGTGTTTCAAATTCCTTTATTCCGACACCCTCTTTGCTTCGCACAACTATATGATTGTATCCTTCACTTCCCTGACTTATTTATTTATCCAAGTCACATTTCCCTTGTGACCTTGTGATGTTGATACTTCAAGGGTCTTTGCTGCTAACTACTAGCTCAACTCTCTGTTTTCCTGGTATATCTCATCATTAGCGAGTTTCACTTGCTTCCACTGTTGTGAAGACTCACGAACATCTACTCTTTCGGTGTTTGTCCTCTTCCTTCTACCTCAACTTTCTCGACTTGTGCCTTCGATGGGATCCAGTTGAATAGTGCACATGAGTAACTCTTCGGTAGAATACTTTTTGCGTGGCTTGCTCAGGGCTTGGGTCTCCCCAATGTCCTTGTTCTTCCTTGGCTTGCCCCTTTACCAGGGTATTGGCTGTTGTGGGGATAGGGCTTCCAATGTCCTTCCTTCTTCTACATCCCTTCTTTCTTTATCCTCCGCGTGGCACAATGTTACCCTTTCTGCAGGTAAATGGAAATATTCTTTTGGATCCTTGGGGATGATTCCTGTAAGTAGGAATGAATCCCACTTGTTTCCCAATCGCCTTAACTCCTCCACCAACAACAATTTAATCAGTGAGACGTGTGATGTTTTCCTCTTTGGCTGATCTATTTCATCTCGGGCATTGTATGTCGTTTATCAGAGGCTTTGGTGTAAGAAAAAGGCCATATTTAACGGTCTCCTCCCTGTGAAGTGCATCAAAAATCTAATGTGATGCAGATGTATTATGTCAAACCTTCCCTCACAGGTCAAATATTTCTTAATCACTTGCATGAGTTTCCAAAAGGGCCCCTGCAAATATCTACTTGGTATGCCCATCTCAAACTTCCCACCTAAGTAGTCTCACTTGATAAAGTCTTTGTAACACTGTGCATCCAAAGGCATGCCTTTAAACCACCTTTCACTGCGTGAAGGGATCTCTTTCACGACCGATAGAGTTTCCTCTGTCACTTGGAAAATGACACCTGCATTTACTATGCAGGACCTGTCGAACTTGAGTGAAAATTGCTCCACTAGTTTCATGTTGAATCCTTGGATTTTCCTTGAAAAGGTCATGCAACCGACCTTCTCAAAAGACACCCTAACCTCTAGATCTCTGTTGACCAATGTCAATATTTGAGACTTGGGCCCAACATTCCTTCCACTTCGCGTGCCTTTCCTTGTATTCTGGGATGTCTTCATGGTACAATGCATATTGGTTCTGCGTGCAGTGGATTTTATGCGAGCCAGAGGTAGTAATCACAATTGACCTGGGCTTGTGAGAAGAATTATTGGCGATGCATAAACTTGATTGATGAACATAATTCCTGTAGAGCACTCGAAATTTATAATCAGGCGGGTGAGAGATGGAAACGTGTCAGGGGGCATTGAATTCATGCGACTTGGGTTATCAGAGTGTTCTTGAAGATTTTCACAGTACATCCATGTGACAGGTACACTTCGGAGTGTGCAAAGTACAACTCATAAGAGTTGCAGGGCATATGTGATATGAGCACCGTGATTTTCCATTCTCTTTGACTTCATAATAAGTTTATGACGGTCACTTCATCTTCCAAAGCGAATTATATTTAATAACCTGCCTCGACTTCAAGCCTGTAAGACCTTCTCTTCTGATAGGAATTGTCTCTTTGGGAAAATACCTTTACCCCTTACACATGTTTTGGATCAGATATCCCTTCTTGACTCAAAGGGCCAACCAGCCACTTGCTAACTTCGACCGCTTCACTTTTTCGGTACTCGGCCTCACACGCTCTGAAACATGGAATCTGACTCGACTAACACCGACTCTAATTAAAAACAATGATGACACTAACAGCTGGCTCCAAAGGGGATTACACATGTTTTGGATCAGATATCCCTTCTTGACTCAAAGGGCCAACCAGCCACTTGCTAACTTCGACCGCTTCACTTTTTCGGTACTCGGCCTCACACGCTCTGAAACATGGAATCTGACTCGACTAACACCGACTCTAATTAAAAACAATGATGACACTAACAGCTGGCTCCAAAGGGGATTTCCATCCTCCCAGTGAGGTGGAAAAGAAGAACAGACCAGGTGCCTGACCATTGGGCCTTATTCGAATTCCAGGCTCTGAAACAACAGAAAAAAAAATGCAACCTAAACCTTCTTGAAATAGTTTCAATCAAAATGAGCATAAACTCAAGGCATTCACTCTGGGCTTCAATTTTCTACTGACATATTGACTCAAAAAACCTTCTTTGAAAGAAAAAAACAAAAACAAAATGACTATTTAAAATGACAATGAGATTTAAATGGACTTTACTGCACCAGATAGTGTTTGAGGAACCTATCGTTTATAATCCCCCAAACAGTGGACTCACCATTAATTTCTTCTAACAGATATGCATTGTTCCCATGATATGCACAGAGTTTGAACAAACCCATCCAAAATTATCAAATTTTTCTTTCTTTCCCTTATCTTCATTTCTCACATCCCACTTTAGCACTAGATATTCCACTTGGAATTCCTCCTGTTTAGAGTGCTTGTCGAAGGTTTTCTTCATCCTGTCCTGGTGAAGTTGCGATCGGTTGTAGACCTACTCCCTCATATGTTGCACGTGGATCAACTGATTTATCCTTCTTTGCATATCATCTGGCTCAACCTCTTTCTCTTCCAACAACTTCTTGACATTCAATCCCAACAAGGTAGGGAAAATCACGTCCGCACTATACACAATTTGGAATGGTAATGTGGAGATGTATTTTTTGGTAGTGACTCTGTCTTCCAACAATGTGTAAATAAGTTTCTTGTGCCAAGCCTTCTTGTTGTCTTGCAAGAGTCTTTTAATGATCCTGGTTAAGATTTTATTAGATGATTCTACTAACCCATTACCTTGTCGGTAATATGTTGTAGAATGTTCCAGGGTTATATTGTAGTCCTTGCAAAACTTCTCCATTTTTTTGGACTTGAAAGAGACCATGTTATCTGTGATGATCTTGATAGGGAACCCAAACCTAGACAGGATGTTAGTCTCCAGGAACTGAATAATGACTTGGTCAGTAGCCTACATTGTTGGAATCACTTCGATCTATTTCGTGAAATAATCCATGGTCGTAAGTATTAATTTGTGTTGCATCGAGGATGGAGGATGAATATATCCTATGAAATATAGGCCCCATTGAATGAATGGAGCTTCAATCAAGATCGGTTTCAGTGGAAGGGGTTGCATCTTTCTCCTTCCATCGAAAATCTGACACTTGTGGTAATTAGAAAATTCTTTGTACACGTATGCGAAAATGGTGGGCCAATAATAACCCACTCTCAGAATTTTATGCGTAGTGGTTTTCCAATAGTGATGTACCCCACAATCGCCTTTGTGTAATTCTATGATGGCTTCTTCCACGTCATCTTCTAGTATGCAACTCAACAATATCCCTCTCGAATCTTTCCAATATAGTGAGTTGTCAAGGATGGAAAACTTGGTAGCTTTGAGCTTTAAGAATCTAGACTTGGTCTCAATTAACCCTGGAGGAGCTTGTAGATTCCTCAACACATAAATGATATCCATATACCAAGGTGAATAGACTAACTTTTGAGCCACTTACACAGTTTTTTCTTCCTGAGGATTCTTTGACACGTCAGCAATGAAGTTGATTCCTAGAACGTCCTAGTTCGATTGCACCATCATATTTGCGGGGCCTTGTCCCTTGATGATATTTGTGGGATTGATTTCAATTTCATATTCCAGCATATCCATGATCCACTTACCTCTTGTCCCCTCAAGTTCAGGCTGAGTCGGGATATCCTTGACATAGTTGTTGGGCACGTAAGCGATAATGTGTGTGTAATATGTAAGTTTTGAATTCCTTTAGGGATTTCACTAAGGTGTATGATTGTTTCTCCATAATTTCATACCTCAGTGGGGAATCCCTCGGAGTCTTGCTGAAGCATGCTATGGGATTCTCAAAATTTTGATCATCTTTCTATAACAATACGCCAACAATGGTATTCTCTGAGGTGAACAAGAATAGGATGAAGTCCTTCGTGAAGTTTGGGTTGGCCAACAAGAAAGATTTGGTCAGAGAAATATTGATGTATTCAAATGATTTTATGGATTCGAGGTTCCATTTGATCTATTTCCCCTTTCTGAGCATACTAGTGATATGTTTTATAATTTTTTCCAAGTTTAGGATGAACCTTCTCAAGAAATTCACCTTTCCCAGGAAAGACTGTACCTCCTTGCTGAGCAGAGTGATGCTTTTCAGGATTCCTTCAACCATGCTAGGATATATATTTATACCTTCTTTCAAGATGATGTGCCCCAACATTTTCCCCTCTTGCATTCTGAAATGTGACTTTTTCTGATTCAAAGACATGTCGAAATTCCTGCACTTTTGGAAACATTTCTTCAAATTCTCGAGGTGTTGTTCGTCAGAGTCAGAGTACACTTTGATGTCATTCAGATAGATCACGATAAATTTTTCCTTTTCCTTGGAAAATTCTATATCCATTTCCCATTGGAAAGTAGCTCCATCATTCATCAGGCCGAAGAGCATGTTAGCGTACATGAACATCTCCCATGGTGTCGTGAAAGTTGTCTTTTCTTGATCATATGGGTGTACCATGAACTAATTGTAACCTGAAAAACCATTCATCATAGACAACTTCTGGGACCCAACTACCTTCTACAGGATATAGTCCATATTCGGGAGTGGGTAGTTGTCTTTGAGGGAGACTTTTTTCAAATTCTGAAAGTCGACGCACAACCTTATTTCACCACTCTTTTTCCTTATGGGCACCACATTTGCAACCCATTTTGAAAACCTTAAAGAAACAATTATTTTGGCTTCAAATAGTTTCTTTACCTCCTTTTTGACTAGCGGTAGCAGCAGGGGATTTATCAGTCTCATCTTTTTCTTGAAAGGATTTTGGTTTTCTTTGAGAGGAATGATGTGCTGAATCACTTTAGTGTCATAAACTTTCAGGTTATCATAAGTCCAAGAAAATACATCGAGAAAATCCTTCATGAGCTTGATATAGTCCCGTTTGACCTCTAGACTAAGAATATTTGATAATTTGATCATCTTTGGATTCTCCTAGGTCCTGATATTACAATCCTCAACATCCTCGTCATTTGCAGATCTTGGGATTTCTAGCCATGTCGTTTTCATCAAAAATATTTTCCAACGGAACCAATCCATTTCGGATGATATTATTCTTTAGCTGTACTATGTCCCTTCCAAATATCTGGTTCTGGAAAGGGGTGTCATCACCGCGTGCATCTGTTCTTTCATATTCGTCGCAACAACACTCTTCATCAATGTTCATATTAGCAAACTTGTCGCTCATTTGGAGAAATATCTCCACCTATTTGTCATTGTCGAACACTTGCCAATACTTGATATTATAGGGCACCACCAGCCTATGTTTGACTTTGATCTCATACTTTCTGTTTAGAAAAATGGGAATTTTAAAAACTAAGACCGAGCTGGCCAATGCATCCACAATTTGATTCTTCCCCCTCAGGATCGCCGATAAATTATACTCAGAGAATTATTCGAGGAGATCTAGCACTAGGTTTTTGTACGCTCTTAGTATGGGATGATTTTATTGCTATATTCATTTCACTTGGTGTATAACAATATCAGAGTCTCTATGCACCGCTATCCTCTTTGCACCTAATTTTTTCAAAGCTCTCAGGCCCAAAATCAACACCTCATACTCGACCATGTTATTAGTGAAGTCGAAAGTGATTTTGTATGAGCATAGTTTTGTTCCTACCTTGGGAGGAATTATCCATAGGTTGAACCCTACTCCTTCTTTGTTGACGACTCCATCGAAACTCATGTTCCACATCTCATTCTTTGCACGGTTCCTCAGGTCTCTGCACTTTTCTGCACATCGCGTGGATTTTTCATCAACAACCAAGGTAGTTGTCGGTTCTTCTTCTTCAAAACTCAGGTCATTATACAATATGGAGAAGCCAATATCAATGTTGATGGAGTAGATAGGGTGGTTATTCAACTGCATATTACTTCTCACCATGTATTTCAACAATACTTCTCTATATAACCATCTCTCTTGTTAGAATATAGGGATGGTGGCATACAACATGTCCATCTACAAAGTTCCCTCCAATTTCACAGCCCATGACAGGAATAATAGCATGCCAAATTTGGGAGGTATATCGGCCACGACCTTGTCCATAACCATATTCTTAGAGGGGATTTGGGCCAACTACAAAAACAAATATTTGATTAGACCCAAACATTTGACTTTCCTTGAATCGAAAGAAAAAATATATTTATAGGGCCTGGTGATGTCAAAACCCAACTCATCCATGATTACTTTGGGCATGATATTGTGTGATGCACCCAAATCTAGCATGGAATTATGCAAGATCATGTCATGGATCTTAAGGTTGACATAGAACGAGGGAATGTCTTTGGTTTCACCCACCTCCTCCATGCACGGACCAAAAAAAAAGGCAGGGTGATCATCCTGGATGTTCAAAGTGTCCAAAGTCCCCCCCATATTCAACATTTTAATAATTTGCTCCTGATATTCTCCTTTCTTGATGATTTCGTTGAATAGGATGAATATTTTCATCTTAGCCATTTCATTCTCAAAGTTAAAAGGGTGAAAGAGCTTTTCTACCTCCTTGACACATGTCTGATGTGAGTGGGAAATCCCACTTATGGAATTAGCATTTAAGGGATCTAATCATGCATGAAGAAAATGAATATTTAAAGGCCTTTACTTTTTCCTATTCTCCCAACACAAAACCCCACATTAATGCAATACAAAGGTGCAAACAATATTAGGTAACTCTACCTTGAATCCTTCATTTTATGTCGATACCTTCTCTTTCACTCGCTCCTTGACTGCAAGCCTTCTCCCAAAGCCAACCTACATTCACACATGGACAAATAGAGAGCTGCAAACATGCATTTCATATACTAATTGTTGGGATAGATGTGACAATATCATAAAATAAATACACAATTTGAACACATAATATGGTGGGACGTAAAAAGTATTCCTTTTTTTATTAATATTCACAAGAGTAAACTTTACAATATGTGGCCGACACTGCTCCTCGAACCCAGTCCTGGGCTCCTCTTTACAATGCACCAACTACTCAACCTCACAATACAATTGTAGGAAATTGGAGCAAATGGGGGGATAAATTTGGGCAGAGTTTCTATACTCTTATTATTCTCTTTTAAATGGGACCCCTACCCCTCCTTTTATAGGTAGTTATCTGGTTGAATCACTAGCCATAGACAGTCAAACGATTTTAGCATTTTCCTGAAACTCTGTTTCCCATATGAAACTTTCCATTTTTTGTTCTTTTTTCAGTATACGCATGCTGTAGAAGGCCTGTAAGCATATGGATGTGTGCATACGTGAGCTGTAGAAGGCTAGGGTGCATGTGGCTCAAAAAAGAGGGATTTTTAGAAGATCTTGGCTCAAGAAATTGGCAACTAGTAGGGCCAGATGTCAGGTATGTAGGTTGGATGCAAGTTAGGTTTATAACAGACACCCCCTAAAGTGTGAGGTCATAAGAGCATCTAATGGCCAAAATAATTTACCAATCTTTTTCAATGTGCCAGGTGAGTGAGCCCAAGGACTAGTATATGGGAGCTGCCATCTGCAAAATAACAATTTGTCTTGCTGAGGCGGGCATACCCATGCTTGGGATAAAAAGTAAAATCATGATTGCCATTCAAATACACTGCAGATCCATGTCATATAACTATATAAAGTGTAGCCGTGAGAAATACATAATGGATCTACATCTCAAAATCAAAAGATATACATGTACAGTATCCATCTTCAAGAAGCTAAGTGTCGTCTGATGGATGGAGATGACTCTTTTAGAGCTCGAGCAACAACTTCAAGATCTTCAAAAATCAGGTAAGAGTGTAATATGAGTGTACGACTTCACTACCCAGAGGTCTTAAATAACTTGTCATGAATAGACAAGCGGATCTCGATGATCATACATAAAACTTCATTGATTTTGAACAAGGATTTTGATTGGTATTTTAGGATGGTCGAGTATGAGGGCAAGAGACAAACTACAGAAAGGCCAACACGATCTTGGTAAAAAATTCCCTTGGACAGTAGCACGACAAATGATGAGACTCAGGCAGCATGATACTGATATAAGTTGATGATTCAAGAGGCAATGACGACTCTCCATAAGTATGAAAGAATAACCAAATGAAGGAGGACACAAATCTATCAAAACATCTTCCTAAGGTCATACTATATCCTAGATCTTTGATGAACAAATGAAAATATGTTCTTTGTCCATGGGTGACTCATTGTTCTACCAACAAAAATAAAATACTTTTCCCTTCCTCCTTTTGGGGTATATTTGATTTTTTTTGTCTTTTTTCAATATTTTTGAAAAGCTTTGAAAAAGGAATAAAAGAATTTTACGTTACAAAGAAGGAATGAGGGTCGCAATCATACTAGTTCCAGGCACAAGGAACATGCTGATCCTTAGATCAAAGGGACATATGTAGAAAAGGGACACTCAAAAAAAACCTCCATGGGCCAAAGGTGTCAAGACATAGAGGCAAAGTGCTACAGGGCTT
>CBVK0100189148.1:0-14051 GCA_900067695.1 Picea abies | reverse complement strand
GTGCTCGCTTGGCTGTGACCTTAAAAATAGATTATTATTATTATTATTATATTGTATTAATGTAATACATTAATACATTTATAGATCATTAATTTATATACATCATTACATTAATACAAAACATTAATTATGTATTAATACATTAATTGTCTTTCTAGAGGCTTCCTCCGACAGAGAATGAAGCTTGAAGATTAATCTGTCTCGTGCTTCTATGATATTCTGTTGCTTGACCTTCTACTTCTTGCTACTCTCTACAGAACCAATCTAGATTTCTTGGCGAACCCCAAGGTGATCCTTATGTGAACCCCACCATCAGGCCTTATGTGAACCTTCCAGAGACTCCTAGCAAACCTTCGAACAACCCAACACCCAAAACTTCCCTAAGTAGCCCCTTTCCTAGCGGGACTTACTACAGGTGCTATAGGACCTAAGTGAACTTCGACTAGCCTCCTTCCGTGAACCTTATCTCTAGCGATGATCTCCCTAAGTAGCCCCTTTCCTAGCGGGACTTACTACAGGTGCTATAGGACCTAAGTGAACTTCGACTAGCCTCCTTCCGTGAACCTTATCTCTAGCGATGAGCGAACTTTATCTACCCCTTGAGTGAACCTTGGCAAAAACCTTTCAGGGAACATAGATTGCAATGGTAGGAAAATAGAAATGAGAATTTTAACAGATGCACAATAAGAGACAATTTTCAATACTCAAAATGCATGCGAAAGTCTTGATATATTAATAACAGAGAGTTGAATCTCTAAAGCCAGGGTATTACAATATGAGCGGGATGCTCTGATCTCTCTTACAAACAAACTCAAACTCAAAAAGACTCAAAAGCTCAGACAGAAGGGAGATTTAGAAAACTTAGACAACTAAATGACTGACTCCAAAACTCATTCGAACTCCTAATGAAAACTCCCCCTCTCAAAATGAACTCTTCATCTCCTTATATACAAATTTTTGGAGATGAGAATCATTTTTCGGACTAGACTAGACAAGACTCTGACCCCATATGTCGGGTATCAGATCTTACTTTAAGGATTTGGTGGTAGAGATCATGCAATATCCTTCCGACCAAATCAGTCCTTTTATTCCCACTAAGAAAGGAAAATATATCAATCCAAAAACTGATGGAGTCATCATGCAAGATGTTGTTGACCAGATGTCTAACAAACCATGCCAAAAGTTGGAGAAGTGCTCCAAGTTTCCAAGATGCCTTTTATTGATTATTACAAAGTGGAGTTTTGTCACGTCAACCCACTAAAACCGATTGGAACCACTGAAGGCCAATTAGACCTAAAATACACTGTGGAGGTTGGTATCATCAACCCACAGAACCCAACTGACACCACTATTGACCAGTAAGACATGAAAGCATCATTCCATAGGCTGATCATGGAAATCATTGAAACGATATGGGTCCCAATGCTGAGTGTATACTTTACGATACATCTTTGGATCTTCATCACTATATTCATCCTGTTGTAGTACATATTTTGTTCGAATTACCCATGGGTGCTTTTCTCTAGAAAAAAGCTTTTGGTAATCATCTTCGAAAATTTGATTTAATTTGTACACATTGTTAGGAAAATTTCGATGATGAAATAAAAACATTCTTGCAGTATCAATAACATCAGGATGTATAGCACTAGGATTCAAGCCAAACCTTTTCCACCAATCTTTAAACCAATCTGGTTCTGGAAAAGTAGTGAACTCATCAGAAAATTTAATCATACAATAGTAATATTTGTATCTATCAGTCCATAAACAAATATGATTCCACATGGCCTTATACTGAAGATAATCTATCTGAAACATTCTTTGGTAAGGATCTTGTTGAGGCCATGATTGTAAAGTCCTCATCCTGTTTATTTGAAAATAGTACCAAGCTGGAGTATGATTCCACTGTTGTCTATTCTGGCAAAACCAATTTCTGTTAGCCGACCTGATCCTAGTTATATTACCCATTTCCATCAATTTTTGTCTTGTTGCAATGGTAGGAGCTTGGTGTATTTGTCCTATGATATGTTGTGGTGGAATGACAAGAATGTTGGTTTTTGTAGAAAAACCAGGCAAACCAAATTCAACTCCTTCTGACCATCTCAATTCCCAATGCAGTGCCCAGTTTTGGGAATAAGTTTCCCAATCTAGGTTATCATCAATATGTTTTGTGACTGGAACATTCGTGAAGTCATCCCAAGTATTAATAATAATCATGCTTGTTGGCTCTTTGGAATAGTAGGCAATATGAGCATGGGATTCTGACATAAAAGATAATATTTTTCTCTTAGTTGGATGGCCTTTAATTCCTGGCATAGTAATGAAATATCTAGGCAAGTACCTTCTGAAGTTTTGGCAAAACCATGTGGTTCTACTACTGATAAGAAAGGAGTTCCTAGAATGCAGTCTACTAGTAGGTTAGACAGTAAGAATTTCATTCCTAAAGCATATTCATCAAATAGTAAGATTCCCTTAGGAATTTCAAAATCCATATTAGTAGAAACATTCCCCAATCCTATAGCAGAGAAATTGCTAGGAAACCAGTATTTGTGGCGAATCAGATCTTAATGTGAAATCTTATATCCAATAAAGCATTCAAGCAAAAGATTTCAGAATTTTTTTCAAGCTTTATTTGGACATGGTATTTCTTAAATCTTACTGGTAAGATCTTCATGGTATTCAGCCCCTGGAGTTGGGATTTATTTTGAGGCCTTGTTCCAATAGGAACATATTCTAGTGGAGGTGGTATAGAGTCTAACTATTCTCTGATATTCATGATTTCTTGTCTGGCCCAAGCATCTACTTTATAATAGTTTTTAGACTCTCCTTCATAATTTTCCAATTTATTTTTGAGCTCAGTAAATTCCTTTTTCAAAAGGACTACGTCTTTGGCTAAGCTAGTAATGGAAGTGTGCCAGATCTTAAATTCCTTATTATGCTTGATAAAAGATTTGGTGTTTCTTTCAAAGGAAGCTTCTAAAAATAGAGGTTGACTAACCTCTTTATTCAAAGACTCAGGATTTTTCAGTCTTTGTCCAACCTTTATTGTATTCAAGAAAGTTTCTAGAAGAGAATATTTCATATTTCCTTCTGGCAAGGCTTTGATTTGTGCAAGCATCTAGCTATCCTGGTCACCTGTGTTGCTGAACATACAGACCTTTAACTTTCTTTCAAACTGAATGTCTGATTCAAACTCAGTGGTATCTTCACAGGAACAAAAGTTAGGATTTTCACATGTACAATTTTGATTCATCAAAACTTCTTCTTCTGATTCATAATCAAATCGGATCAGAAGAGTCAGAGCAACATCCTTGTTGCATTAAATGGACCTCTTCTCTTTTTACAAAGGGATGATGTGGGCATTGGTTTGTCTGATGGTCGCTTGCCCTACATCTATTGTAGTGTGTTCTTAGAGCTAATTGTTGATTTCTTTGTTGGGCTTCATTAGCTCTATGTTTAGAGGTTTTTCCCTTTTTCATTCTTGAAGCTTTATTTATTGGACAATTACTTGCAATATGTCTAGTTTTTCCACATAGCCAATGCCGAACTGACTGTCTAGTCTGATATGTATGAGTTTTCAATTTGATGTCCTTGGGCTCATAGTAATGTTTTCTAGGTCGATATTTGTGTCTTTTCTTTTCTTTGTATTCTCTCAACTTTTTTCTTTTTCTTCGCATAGGATCTGACATATAGAGACCATATTTTTTGTAGATAGACTTTCTATCTAGTAGTTGAGACAACTTATTCATAGAGTTGTGGAATTTCATATTTACACAAAGTCCTATAAGAGATTTGGTAATGAGAGAATATATTTCTCCCCAAGAGTACATCTCGTATGGAAGTTTGAAGACTTCTTGCATCTTTAGATATTCTACAAATTTACTAGGAATAACAACCAGATATACTTGTTTCCATAGAAGGTTTTGACTATCTTTAACCTCAAAAATTATTTGTGTCCAATCCTTATGAAACTCTTCATATTCTGACATTTTTCTACATTTCATGTTCATAAGGATTAGCTCATGTTTATCAGCCAATTCTTCCTCTATTCCACACCAATGTTCAAGAATCAGAGTAGTTAGGGCTCCTATCATGTTGTTATGAGGATTCCCATTTAAATGATAAACAATGTCTCCTTGTTCATCTCTCAGAACTTTTGTTTCCATTTTTGCAATCATCATAGGAGATGAGATAACTTCCCACCACTTACTTAATGTTCCAATGAAACACTGTATAATGGACTTGCATGCTTCAATCTCATTTTTTCCTTTCATACACATAACTTTGTATGAGACATACATTCTGTCAAGCATTTGTCTAATTTACCCTACTGACAGAGTGTCAATGTTCCACTCTAGGAACCAGTCTTCTGCAGAAGTTTGACTCTCAGGAATTTCCCCTTTATCTAAGAGGTCTGGTGCAGGAGATTTGTTTACATGGTGAGGAAGATCTTCATATGAAGGCTTCTATATGGAAACTAAGGATAGATTCATTTTTGAAGAAGATTTTGGTTTTTCTTCTTCAGGAGGAAAGTGATGAGAGAATTTTTTTCTCTATTGTAGTCTCAGAAGGTTTATATATAGGAGAAAAAATAAAAATTGGATGACTAGGAAGGATAAAATAATCGGGGATGGGTTTGTCAGGGATATGATCTTTCTAGTTAATCTCTACCAAAGTTTTCCCCATCATGAAAAAGGCTTCTCCTAATCCTTTCATCAGCTCTTCGTGATTCTGTTTGGACTCTTTATATTTGTAAAGATATTTCTTTGAATGTTTTGTCCAATGTTTCTTTGACATCTGCAACTTTATCATTTATTTGGTTTACTGAGTAGACTATGGTGTTTGTAGATACTTGAAAATATATGATCTCTCCTCTTCTTGCATAGTCATTTGTCACAAAAGTGTGAGTTTCCATGCCCCTTAAAGTAGTATTTGTCCAGTTCACTTGTTATCAAAGTGATTGGTCTTTTTTATCAACACCCGTTAGTTGGGTGGCTTCATCAACAATTATTAGAGGTACTACTCTGAACTATCTATTATTGTCTTCTAAGACAATACCTTTGAATGGAGGAAAAGTCGAAGTAGATTCGACTGTTTCTCCTTCAAGACTTATCCATTTGTTCTTAGGAGGTGTCTCAGACCCTCCTTCCATCATTTGGACTTTAGTATTTTGAGTCAATTTCTTCCATTCATAGAAAGAAATGCATGTTTCTTTATCAGAGATATAATTCTGCCAGTTTTGTGACAGTTCTTCTTTTTCTTCATCTGATGTGGCTATGTTGAACTCAGAAGTTTCAAGATTTGTGAATAAATCCCAGTTTAACATTTTCTTGATCCATGTTTCTTCTATTATTCCTTTTGAACAACCCCTCATGACAGAGTGAAATTTATGAATTTCATCAATTGAAGGTCTTTGGATGGAATCAAGCAATGGATTAGAAAATCTACAATCAGGGATAACCTGATCACATTGTTCAATGTAGCCTAATCAATACTTGGGTGTCCTGGGAGGCCTCATCCCTTTATAGATGTCCTGTATTCTGGGACCTAGGGTCTCAATTGTCGGCATATAGTGGGTCATGAGACAGTGCTAAGATTCTGAAGTTGAAACAATACTATCTACAGTATTATTTACAGAACAAAAACAAACTGAAGAATTTGTTGTGAAGGAGAGATAACTATGACTGCATAGAAAAGCAGGGCGTTTAATATTAGTCCTCTGCTCCGGAGAGAGATAATGTCAGATAGGCTCCTGGCCGACTGCTCAGCAGAGACTAGTTACTCTATCAAGAAGTCGCAGAAGTGAAAAACCTTGTCTTTCAAAGGCCCGAGACTTCTGATACAGATTCAGAAAGTCGCAAGAGTGGAAACCTTGTCTTTCAAAGGCCCGAGACTCTAGTGGAAACCTTGTCTTTCAAAGGCCCGAGACTCTTGATACGACTTTCAATATTCTTTCTTTACTTTAAACAAAATAATTAACAGAGTGAGAGATCTGTTGTCATACAAAATGGTATTAGAGCCATGAAGCCATTTTCACGTTGGGTATGATAATAGATCTCTCGCTCTGTTAAGTTGTTTTGTTTAAAATAAAGAAATAATCTTGAAAGTCGTATCAAGAGTCTCAGGCCTTTGAAAGACAAGGTTTCCACTTCTGCAACTTCCTGATGGAGTAACTAGTTTCTGCCTGAGCAGTCGACCAGGAGCCTATTTGACATTCTCTCTCTCTGGAGCAAAGGACTAAGATTAAATGCCCTGCTATTGTGTGCAGTTATAGTTATCTCTTTACATTTAAGATATGGATTCTTCAATATGTTTTCATTCTATAAATAATATTGTGGATACTATTGTCTCTACTTTTGAGTCTCAACACTGTTTTATGATTCATTATATGCCTACAATTGAGACTTTAGATCCCAGACTACAAGACATTTATAAGGGTATGAGACCTCCAGGGACACCTAAATATGGGTTAGGTTACATTGAGCAATGTGATCAGGTTATTCCTGACTGCAGATTTTCCAATCTTCTACCTGACTCTATACAAAGACCCTCAGTAGATGAAATTCATAAATTTCATTCTATAATGAAAGGATGTTCCAAGGGAAGAATAGAAGAAGTCTGAATCAAGAAAATGTTAAACTGGGATTTATTCACAAATCCTGAAACTTCTGAGTTCAACATAGCCACATCAGATGAAGAAAAAGTAGAACTGTCACAAAACTGGAAGAATTATGTCTATGATAAAGAAACATGGATTTCTTTCTATGAATGGAAGAAATTGACTAAGAATGATGAAGTCCAAATGATGGAAGGAGGATGTGAGACACCTCCTAGGCATAAGTGGAAAAGTCTTGAAGGACAATCAGTCAAATCAAATTTGACTTTTCCCCCATTTAAAGGTATTGTCTTAGAAGACAATAATAGACAGGTTAGAGCAGTACCTCTACTGATTACTGACAAAGCCACCCAATTGATGGGTGTTGATAAAAAAGTCCAATCTTTATCAAAACAACTAAATTGGACTAATACGGCCTTAAGAGGCATGGAAACACACACATTTGTAGCAAATTACTATGCTATACATGGACAAATTAGAGATTTGCATGTCTCTACAAATACTATAGTCCAGTCTGTAAATGAAATAAATAACAAAGTTACATATGTCAAAGAAAAAATGGGCAGTGCTCTAAATGAGATATCTTCAAAATCTCGAGAGTCCAAAAGAGATCATGAGGAACTGATGGAGGGATTAGGAGAAGCATTTTCCACAATGGGTAAATCATTGTTAGAGATTAAATAGAAAGACCACATTCCTGACAAACCCATTCCTGATTCTTTTATCCTTCCAAACCATCCAATCTCCATTGTCTCCCCTGTATATAAACCATCTGAAACCACAATGGACACAAAGTTTCCTCATCATTTTCCCCCCTGAAAAGGATAAACCAAAATCCTCTTCAAAAAATCTCTCTTAGGTCCATACAAAGACCTACTTATGAGAGTCTTCCTCACCATGTAAATAGATCTCCAACACCTGATCTCTTAGGAAAAGGAAAATTACCTCAAACCCAAACTCTTGCAGAAGACTGGAATGGAATATTGATAGTATGTCAGTCGGACATATTAGACAAATGATTGATAGAATGTATGTCTCATACAAGGTTATGTGTATGAAAGGAAAAACTGAGATCAAGGCAGGCAAATCCATAATACAATGTTTCACTGGAACATTGAGCAAATGGTGGGAAGTTATTTCATCTCCCATCATGATTGCAAAGATGGAAGCAGAAACCCTAAGAGATGAACAAGGTGATGTGATATATCATATAGATGAGACTCCCCAGAATAACATGATAGGATCCCTTACCACAACAATTCTAGAACATTGGTGTGGAACTAAAGAAGAGTTAGCTGACAAACATGAACTTATTCTTATGAATATGAAATGTAGAAAGATGTCAGAATATGAATAATTTCATAAGGAATGGACACAGAGGATCTTTGAGGTAAAGGATAGCCAAAATCTTTTATGGAAACAAGTTTATTTGGCTTCCATACCTAGTAAGTTTGTGGAATATTTAAAGCTGCAGGAAATCTTTAAGATTCCATATGAAATGTATACATGGGGAGAGATTTATTCTCTCATCACCAAATCTTTGGTAGGACTTTGTGTAAATATGAAAGTCCATAACTCTGTAAACAAGTTGTCTCATTTACTAGATAGGAAGTTTATTTGTGAGAAATATGGTTTGTATATCACAGATGTTGTGAAAAAAAAGGAAAAAAGATGAAAGACTACAAAGAAAAGAAAAGAAATAGATACAAACCTAGAACACACTACTATGAGCCTGAAGATATCAAACTAAGAACTCACACTCATCAGTCTAGACAACAAATTCAGTGTTGGATCTGTGGCAAAGCTGGACATATTGCAAGTAATTGTCCAGAGAATAAAGCCTCAAGAATGTCAAAGGGAAAATACTATGAAGAAAGAGCTAAAGAAGCCCAACAAAAGGCTAATAAACAACAATTAGCCTTAAGAACACATTGCAACAGGTGCAGAGCAAATGACCATCATACAAATCAATGCCCACATCACCCCTTTGTAAAAAGAGGTTGTTGTTCACATTCTACTGACACTTCTAAATTTGAATATAGCTCAGAAGATGAGGAAGTTTTGAAAAATCAAAATTGCAAATGTGAAAATCCTAACTTTTGTTCTTGTGAAAATACTTCTGAGTCTGAATCAGAACAAGACATCTTCAGAGAGAAGATAAAAATTTGCATGTATAGCAGCACAGGAAATCAAGAAGCACAAATGCTAGCACAAATCAAGGCTTTTCCAGAAGGGGATATGAAAAATTCTCTTCTTGAAACTTTTTTGAAATCTTTGAATACAGAACAAAGGCTGAAAAATCCTGAATCTGTGAAAAGAGAAACTAGTAAGCCTCTATTTCTAGAAGTTTCCTTTGAAAGAAACACCAAGACTTTTATTAAACATAACAAGGAAGCTAAGTTACATCATACTTCAGTAACTGATTTGGAAGAAATAGTCATTTTGAAAAGAGAAGTTGCTGATTTGAAAAATAAATTGGAAAGTTTTGAAAAAGAGTCTGAAGTTAGAAGGTAGACTCTTGGGCAAGACAAAAAATTAGGGACATCAAAGAGAAGTTGAGCTTCCAACCACCTCTAGTAGAAGATGCATCTATGGAAACAAGGCCTAAAAATACAACTCAACTCCAAGGGTTGAATGCCATGAAAATCTTGCCTGTCAGATTTCAAAAATACCATGTCCAAATAAAGCCTTACATAAATTCCGAAATCTTTTGTTTGAATGCATTATTGGATACAAGATTTGATATGAATCTTATCCATAAAGATCTGATTCCCCACAAATACTAGTTTCCTAGCAATTTCTCTACTATAGGATTGGGTAATGTTTCTACTAATATGGATTTTGAAATTCCTAAGGGCATCTTACTATTTGATGAATATGCTTTAGGAATGAAATTCTTTTTGACCTACCAGTAGGACTGCATTCTGGGAACTCCTTTCTTATTAGCACTGGAACCACATCGTTCTGCCAGTAAGCCTCGATATTTCATTACTATGCCAGGAATTAAAGGCCATCCAGCTAAGAGAAAAATCTTAGCTTTTATGTCAAAATCCATGCTCATATTGCCTACTATTCCAAAGAGCCAGCAAGCATGATTATTATTAGTACTTGGGATGACTTCTTCCAGTCATAGAACATATTGATGATAACCTGGATTGGGAAACTTATTCCCAAAATTGGGCATGCATTGGGAATTGAGATGGTCAGAAGGAGTTGAATTTGGTTTGTCTGTTTTTTTTACAAATACTAGCATTCATGTCATTCCACCACAACATATGATAGGACAAATACACCAAGCTCCTACCATTGCAGCAAAATAAAAATTGGTGGAAATGGATGATATAACTAGGATCAGGTCGGCTAACAGAAACTGGTTTTGCCAAACAGTGGAATCAGACTCCAACTTGGTCCTATTTTCAAATAAACAGGATGAGGACTTTACAGTGATGGCCTCAACAAGTTCCTTACCAAAGATGTTTAGATAGATTATTTTCAGTATAAGGCCATGTAGAATCATATTTGTTTATGGACTCACAGATACAGATATTACTATTGCATGATTAAATTTTCTGATGAGTTCACTACTTTTCCAGAACGAGACTGGTTTAAAGATTGGTGGAAATGTGTGGTGGTGGAAAATGTGTGGTTTGAATCCCAGTGCTATACATCCTGATGTTATTGATACAACAAGAAAGATTTTATTTCATTATCGGAATTTTCCTAATAATGTATACAACTTAAATCAAATTTTCAAAGATGATTACCAAATGCTTTTTTATTAATTGTCTTCCTTAAAGCATGTTGGTATTTAATTAGCAATAATCACTTTATAAAAATAGTTGATATAAAGGAATATGTTCCATTTTCCATCATTTCAAATTAATAACTCAAAATTAATATGCTTTTTTATTAATTGTCTTCCTTAAAGCATGTCGGTATTTAACTAGCAATAATCACTTTATAAAAATAGTTGATATAAAGGAATAAGTTCCATTTTCCACCATTCCAAATTAATAACTCAAAATTAATAACTCAATAGAAATAATAAACCAAGCTAAATCAAGTTGAGTTTTCCAGATTCAATTAACATAATCGAATTGAAACAGTACTATGATCGAATTGGAAATTATGGCAGTGGCTTTGACAGAGAATTTGATCTTGGGGTTCTGGTCTGCTTTTTAGTCGACAAGGTAGACTAGGTGGATATTGCCTTCCACTGTGGAGGTTGTTGTGGATGTCATCTTGGGCCTCGCAGCTCTATGATATCGCCATCGTGGGTGAAAACAATTCAGATCTGACTATCTATAAAAACAATTCAGATTTGACGACGTATAATCTATCAGCTACAACATTGAATACTGCCTGCTGTATATTGGCCATATTGGCCACCACTACAACATTGAATGCTGCCTGCTGTATATTGGCCACCACAATTGTGAGGTCGTACTAAAAGCCGCGCCGTTTGCATTCAAAGCCACAGGTACTGTTACCATTTTCACATAATTTTGATCGTTTGCCTTCCTGGGCACTGAAAGCCACGCCGTTTGCATTCAAAGCCACATGTACTGTGACCATTTTCACATAATTTTGATGGTTTGCATTCAAAACCACAGTAGTGTGACCATTTTCACACAATTTTCCTTTTAAATTGTTTTATTTAATCATAAAATTGCTTCATTAAAATTTAAAAATTATTTTAATAATAAAGAATTCTACTTGATATATTATTTTTTTAAATATCGTAAAACCTTTAAACTTTTTTATAAAAATAACGAACAGTCCACATCAATCCATTTTAACTTGAAAAATTTAAAAGGATACCCTTTACTTTGGCAGGACTAACAACAAAACGACTTTATTGTTTGAAGTAACGTGGAAACAATAACAAGCTCTTCACTCTTCACTCCTACCCTTCCTTTGGTTGATCAATCTGTATTGACCTGTGGCTGACCCCTTGATCGGGACATTACGGAATATAGTGCATCTCCCTTGCAAACAGATCCAGCCTCAGCGTTCTGATCAGATTTATGAAATGCTATAATCGAAGTTATCATTGGCAATGTTTACCTACCATGTCGATTTTATTGAAACGGCGCTTATACCTATTTAACATCACCTATTATTTCAAACATTCAATCTATGATGAAATCCCAAAATTGGGCAATCATTCACTTTACATTATGATTTCCGATCAGAAGTAAAGAGACTCAGCGAAGGAAGGATATGCAGATCCATCAATCCACCTTCTACTTTTATCAATTTAAAAGACATTACAAATAAGTTTATTGAATGAACTAGAATGCAAACACAATGGAAACAGAAGACTAATACCATGACATTTACTGATCTCGCTGTGAGCAATATTCATCTGGATATGCACAGTGATCTTATTGAGTTCGGATCTTTCGTTATTGAGCTGTGCACTCTTTCATTGAAACAGAAGACTAATACCATGACATTTACTGATCTCGCTGTGAGCAATATTCATCTGGATATGCACAGTGATCTTATTGAGTTCGGATCTTTCGTTATTGAGCTGTGCACTCTTTCATTATCAAAACGACAACATTAACTGTGAAATGCAACGCTTCGATTTAGCTCTCAGATTTGAAATGCAACAATTAGATTCTGTTCCTACAATTGCAATCTTAAACGGCTCATCTTAAAAACGGCTCTTAGATTCGGTTCCTACAATTGCAATCTTAAACGGTTCATCTTAAAAACGGCTCCTCTCTAACCATTGGACAGACGGTAGACGGAACCTCTCTTCATTTGCTACATTGTTCTCAAAAGAACACGATCCAAATGATCCGAGCCTTTCCTAGCAAAAGCAGGGACTGATCTCCCTTGACTATTCAAAGAAGATCCAAGCGAGACCTGTCTTTCCAAGAAGTTTCTATACTAATCGGTTCGTTTTCTGTTTATTGAAACCTCCTAATCATCGAGCCGATGCAGTAACGTTCAATATCTTAGGGTTCTGCGGCAAAGCTTAGTCCTCCCTTTCTTGTGCACGATTAAGACCGTACGATTTGGCAGAAAATCTTCATACCCCTTCTTTGTATACGACTAACAATATTTTGAACACTCAAAATCCTAGGGTTTTTGCAGCAAATCTTAACCCCCCTTCCTTCCAAATGACTAGGGTTGTGTAGCAAATCTTAATCATCCTTTTTATACGACTAACAATATTTTGAACATTCAAAATCCTACTGTTTTGCAGAAAATCTTAGTTCTCTCTTCCTACTGTATTAACAATATTTTAACACTCAAAATCCTACCGTTTTGAACACTCATTATCATTATCATTAAGATATACATGTCTTCATTATCATTAAGATATATATGCGTGCTTGAAGGCTTGATGAAATCGCAAAGTGAAACATTCAAAGAAAAGCATAATTACACATTATATTATCGATTTCTATAGCAAAGTAGAGGCTGTAGACTCTGAGATAAGTGCCAATACATTTACCAAATGTAGATTTAATCAATGATAAAGCGATACAGTCTCAGCCCCCTGCGATGTCTAACGCTATCAGTTGCAGAAATAGATATTACATCGACATTGAACCCCGTTGATCTCTTACATCCCATTTGTCTCTAAATTAATAATAATACTGCTCGATATTATTCAATGCCTTCACCATCTCATGAAACCGGTCCAAACTGCTTATATGCCGAAATTTATTGTATAAATACTGGCCATTACTGACGAAAACTTCACGCTAATTCGGTTCTCAAAACCACTTCACGCTGCTGGCTATGCGAATTTTTTTTCTTTAATTTCTTCCGCCATGGACGATAAATGTTGTATCGGGCGTTGCAGCTAAATCCTTTGTCGGCCATTTGGTAGGGACTGCGCAGGAATCGGAGATGACACCGGGCTCTCACTCGAGCTTCAAGCAAAGATGCTTTGCCCTCTTAGTTCATTGCCAAGCTTCCTGTTGCCATTCATTCATTAAATAAGTAACGTGGAGGCCTTCTAGGTCGTAATTGAAAGATATTAGAAATTTCGTTTCGTTTCATGACGCAGTCAATGCCCATAAAGTCCGATTTAGCTACTGAATATTATATCAATTTAACTTTAATTAAATTCAAGTTCAATGATGAAGTAGTGACCCATGAGTATTAAAAATAGATTAACTATCGATTTAACCATCACCCTCATTTGTAGATAATGTGATATTCGTACTTCATGATGAAGCTAGTGGCACGTGACTATGAATATTAAATTAACTTAAATCAAAACTAAAGGGAATATTTCGAGGAAGTTACATTGCAATGACCATTGTCGCACTTTACCATCTCAAAATTAAAAGTAGATATTTCGGGGAAGTTACATTGCAATGACCATTGTCGCACTTTACCAGCATTCTGTAAAGTGTGGGGACGATATAAAGAATATTATTGCACTAAGTATCTTTCAAGTTTGTACCCT